>JAUCNO010001819.1:6683527-6694352 GCA_032353835.1 Enteromius viviparus
ATTGTAAAGCGCTTTGGGGTGTATGACCATACATGATAAAGCGCTATATAAGTGCGATATTCATTCATTCATTCATACAGTAGATGTACAATAGTATAGAAAAAAATAAGTGCTTTAATTTAAGGTTTGATAATGCCATTGTCAGCGACTGCATTTTTAGGAGCATTAATTCAGAGTTAATATTAGGTACGGCTGCGCATCATTGAGGGAAGGCAGCTCCCTGGAGTCAACATTAAACCAGTTGTCAAGATCACAGTTGGAGGACAGACAAAGAGAACACGCATCAAGAAGGGCAATAATCCGTTTTTTGACGAGGTAAGTCATCTGTTTTTTTACTGGGGGAATACAAATTCTGTAAACAGATAATGCTCAGTATATGTAATTTTTTACTTCCAGACTTTCTCTCTAAACTTCTATGAGAAACCTTCAGATCTTTTTGATGAGCCTATATTTCTAACCGTAAGTTATGCTACTACTCTAATTAATGCAGTTGCTGCCATTGTTTTTTTTTATTTAACACCAACCTTAAGTTATCATCTCTATTTCTTTCCAAGGTATTTGACTCCAAGTCACTACGGAAAGACTCTGTCATTGGAGAATTCAAGGTAGATTTGCTTTTTTTTATTGTTATCATTTTTCTTCCCTTTAATCATTGTCCTCTTTTAGTGTTTTCTTCTCTTTTCCAACAAGTTCCAGGATTTCTTTATTTTTATTTTCTTTAGCGGTTACAGGCATGTTTTTTCCCCTCTGATCTCTCATTTTCAAGGCACATGTGTCTGTTTTTTCAGACTTTGCTAATAATAGTGCTAATTTAGTTTTATTGTTTTGTCTTTCAGCTGGATGTTGGCATGGTGTATAATGAACACCGTAAGTACCACAGAGTCATAATGTGATATTAATTGTTCATTTGATTGTGTCTCAGAACAAACAACCCTCTGGACCTGGAAGCTGTTTTGAATCTGGAGTCTAACCGAAATCCACTTAAGCTTGATGCCTTTAAAATTGAAGCTATATTTATATTTAACATTCTTTTTTTGTGTTTTCTCTGAACAGGACATGCTATTCTCAGGAAATGGCTGTTGCTGGCAGACCCTGATGATCTTTTTGCAGGGGCCAGAGGTTATTTGAAGGTCAGCATGTTTGTGCTGGCTGCAGGTGATGAACCTCCGGTAAGTGATTCAGCATGTTAACAAATCAATCCTTACTGTATAGATTTCTCTCATTCGTTTGAAAACACCAATGCTGTGTGTCAGATGGATAAGAAAGATGGTCTGGAAGAAAAGGAGGATATAGAAGGGAACCTGTTGAGACCAGCTGGTCTTACCTTGACAGGAGCCACGTTTACTCTCAGAGTGTACAGGGCAGAAGATCTGCCTCAGAGTAAGTATCACGCATGGCTGTGTGTAGATGTGTTTCTGTTTCCTCTCCTAATCTGCTTTTCTCCACGGACAGTGGATGATGCTCTTATGGATGGTGTCAAACAGTTCCTAGGATTTGAAACTAATCGAAAGAACCTGGTGGATCCGTTCGTGGAGATTAACTTTGCAGGAAAAACGGTACTTCTGATTTCATAATTAGTTTAATCTTGAGGTATTCATAAGTTGCTGTAAAGGTACTGATACAGTATCGTTACACCTCTAGATCAGTAGTAAGATTCTGGAGAAAAATGCCAACCCTCAGTGGAACCAGAGCCTCACTCTGCCTATCAGGGTAAAGGATATACACTCACCTCACAAAGCTGCATAAGAAGTCCTTCGTTAGGTCAATTAACAGTCTGTTTTTCACTCCAGTTCCCATCCATGTGTGAAAAGATGAGGATACGCATTTTAGATTGGTCAGTTAAAATTCTAAACTAGCCACTATATGTTAATATTAATTGCTTGATTTCTGATAAGAATATGTTATCTTATATGCCTTTCTATTCTGATTCTCTCAGGGATCGAGCCAGCCATAATGATGTCATTGGCACTACACACTTATGTATTTCCAAAATCTCAGCTCCTGGAGGAGAAATTGAAGGCAAGCTGTGTTTTGTAGCATGCAAATTGTTGGTTTCATCTTGTTGTGACATGGTGGTATGAAGACCTTAGGTCATTGTTCTTTTTTACTCTCTATACCAGTGGTTCTTAACCTTTTCGACTTCAAGGTCACCCACTGTTAAAAACAAAACATTTTAGGACTATAGAAGTTTTAAGAGACAGACGTTCTTTAGGTTTCCCACTTTTTAACCAATGATTTTTAATGGCTTTTCCAGTCAATTTACTGGAATCATTTTTACTCGTAGTTTCTACCTCATAAAATATTTTAGAGCATAATTAGAAAATTGTATATTCATTATAACAATGTCCCATAGTTTTAACATCAGTCGTTATCAAAATTCATATCATTGGTTAAGCCATAACTTGACACCTCATTTCACTCAAGCAAAAACCTGTGTTTGTGCCACAATGATTGCTATACTCATTGGGAAATGGAACAACTAATACATTTGTAGTAGTGGTCTATTTAATTAGTATAGGAAAAAGTAACTTGGTATCAGAGAAAATTTTTGTATGTTTACAGTGTTAAAAAACGTTGCATTAGTTCAATAATGTGCTGGTTCCTGTGTGAAATTAATCTTTTTTTGCTTGCTCATTTTAAGTCCCGATTTTGCATATTAGTAATGAACTGGCTGTGAATTAAAACTAGGGAATGAAATTAACACTGCTTTTTGGGAAATGTTGTGTAAAATCAGATTTTGTGTTCTAATCTGAAATATAACCAAGGATGACAAAGTACTTTTTTTTACTTTAGCATTCATGCTATTGCCAAGGTGGCATGACAGGTTTATTATTATGTGTCTTGGTTGACAGAATTGTAGTGTTGCATTGCGTTGGTTTTAGTATGTTACTGTAGCTGGTTGGTTGTAGATTTCAGTACTTTTTGTGAGTGAGTTTGAGTTTGGTGTGCAAAGCTTACTCTATGCCTGGCACAGACGTGATTAATGCATGAGTCAGGTCATATAGCATCAGCTATTTTTCACTTGTCTTCTCCTTATTGTGTCTCAACATTTTTATTTCTCTATGCACTCAGATGAGTTTCCTCCCAGGACCTTCCACGGCACCAGTATGTGTGTCTCTCTGATCTCAAATCTGTGTGCTATCCTTCCTGTAGATCACACCTACGTCAGGTTTAGCCTAGGCTGGCCTTTAGAGAAGTTGTCTTCTATGACTAAATGGAAATATATTTGGCACTGAATTTATACGGCAGTATGGTCATTCATTTAACTGTACATAGGTTTTACTGCTTCTAAAGGTAGAGGTGACCACTGTGTGTCTCATTCTTGCTTTTATGCATTTTATGTCAATTAGTGGACGACAATGTAGGCTTTCTCCCGACATTTGGCCCCTGCTACGTCAACATGTATGGGAGCCCCCGAGAATTCACAGCCTTCTCAGATCCGCATGAGACACTAAACTTTGGAAAGGTAAGATTTACTCTCTCTCTCTATATATAAACATTTATGTATGGATGTATATGTTCATACAGTATGATGCCTCACTGCAAACTTACAGTAAACTAAAATGAAGTTTTTTGTTTTTTTTAGGGAGAGGGAGTGTCCTACCGTGGACGTTTGCTGTTGGAGGTGATTACAAAGCTGTCTGATCAGGTGGAGCAAAAGACTGATGACATACATCCTGATGACCAGCTGGTGGTAGAGGTGAGATCACACTGACCCTGGCTGGGTTTGGCACAAGACATGGGATCATGGGATGCAGGATGGATCATTTAATAGAAGTGAAGGACATCTGTTTTATTGTGTCAAACAGAAATTCATGCGAAAGAGGAAGTTCTCCTTGTTTGCTGCATTCTACTCAGCCACTCTTCTTCAGGATGTGGATGATGCAGTTCAGTTTGAAGTCAGTATTGGCAACTACGGCAACAAATTTGACAACACCTGTCTGCCTTTGGCCTCCACCACTCAGTTCAGCAGGGCCGTGTTTGACGGTGAGAAACCAAAGGATTAATTTCTGAAAATTTTGGTTATTTATTTTTTGATGCATTTTTTTAAATAGATATAAAACATCTAAACTTTGATTTCACTTTGAAGTGGATTTTCTCAATACAAATTTATAAATAATATTGTTTTACTACTTTAAATTCAATAAAGAGGACCTTTGAACGGTCTTGCATACAAGAAAATGGAAAAATGCAGAGCCCAATGTGATTTTGTGAAATTTTTTTTTTAAGTATTACAAAAACATAATAATAATAATAATATTGTACAACAATTGTAAGATTATAGCTTTATATTATACAAAATGCCTAATATTTTTTCATTTTAGATTATTTGGGTCTCAACATCTGTAAGCCAATGAGTCAAATTCACTCATGCATCTGACCTGACATGTTTTTTTTTCACTTTACTATTATTTAGGCTGCCATTACTACTACCTGCCATGGGGAAATGTGAAACCTGTAGTGGTCTTGTCTTCAGAGTGGGAGGATATCAGCCCTCGCATAGAGGCCCTAAACATGCTGCTCAGCATAGTCGACCGATTGGTAAGCAACAGAAACATCTGAGATACGGCTCCAATCAGCACATTAAAATATATCAAAGCACAATTAGTTATAACTGTATTGGTTTTCACTGTTCATAATAGGAATCAAACCTGGAGCAGGTACAGCTGACGCTTAAAGCAAGCAGTAACGAACAGGAAGTGGAGCAGATGGTTATCCAGCTGCTTGATGATGTCATTGCTGACTGCAGGTGCAGATGTGCTCTAGTGTTTTGTGAAGCTGTATCGCATTCACCTTAAAAACTAAAGCAACTCTTGTGTGTATGTGCTGTAGTGAGGAGCTCCCCGAGTTGGATAAATGGCCCTGTGTGACTGCGCTTGATAAAGCTCTGCGGAATCTACGCAAGATTAACATGCAGCAGATAGTGGAGGCGGCACAGGCACTCAAACACGGACCAGAGACCGAGCTGAGTGCAGTGCTGGAGCAGGCAGAGGACTGGTCCCAGAGACTACGTCAGCTATCTGAGGAGGTGATAGAGATGTGGCCTTAATGTCTGAAGTGCTGACTCCACCTGGTGTAACATTTTCATTAATTAGTGGTCAGCCAAAATGCATTTCACCTGGTGTTAGAAAAGGGGATAGATCACCCCAAAAAATCTGTAATTTGCTCACTGCTCATTTTTTTTTTTGCTATGCAAGTCAACTGCTACCATTAACTGTTTGGTTACTGTTAGGTCAGTAGACCGTAGTCTTTTGTGACTATGGAACACATTTGACATCTATGAGCATCTTTGGATTGCTTCTGGTGGTCAATAATTATGAAAACCTTTTATATCCTTTTTGCAGTTAGTGTTATTCACTTGTGATTGCATTGGCAAAACAGTATTTTTATACCAGCGTAAACAGGGCCTATAAATATATATATATATATTTATATTTCTGTGCTATTTACACCTGGTTCAAATAGCAACTCCATAAATTGAAAACATTTCTTTCAGCCCCAGAACAGTCTGCCAGATATAATAATCTGGATGCTTCAGGGAGACAGACGAGTGGCCTACCACAGAATCCCTGCACATCAAGTTCTCTTTTCCCACGGTTACTGTGGACAGCATTGTGGCCAACTACAGACGGTTTTCATGAAGGTAAACACAGGCTCAGCGCATACTAATGCTACAGTACAAATGATGAATGGAAACATAGGGGCTCTGATAAATCTCTCTATCTCTGCATGCAATTTATGCTCAGTATCCGCAAGAAGACGGGGGATATAGTAAGATCCCAGCTCAGCTCAGGGTCAAGGTGTGGTTCGGACTGACTGCTGATGTCAAATCCTTTAACCAGTTTGCAGAAGGCAAACTCTCTGTGTTTGCAGAAACGGTTAGTGGGCAGCTACCTGAATGCAACCTTAACAAATTAGTATTATATATTTTTTTGTGTTTCTTCATCTATATGCACTTCTGCCCTTGCTAAATAACATCTCTTAAAATACATTTTACACAAACATGATATCAAGGTTTTCACATAAAATACTAAGCGACACAACTATTTACAACATTGATAATAGTAAGAAATGTTTCTTAAGCAGCAAATCAGCGTGTTAGAATAAACAGAAAACAAGTAATTTAAGTTTTAATAATATTACTATTACTACACCTTTGGTGAGCATAATATACTTTTTTTTTAAATTTTGGTCTACAGTATGAAAACCAGACTAAGTTGGCTCTGGTGGGGAACTGGGGAACGACAGGTTTGACGTACCCCAAGTTCAGTGATGTGACTGGCAGAATCAGACTCCCAAAGGAGAGCTTCAAACCCACTCCAGGATGGAGCTGGGCGGGAGAGTGGTACGTCAGCCCAGAGAAAACGTGAGTATAATCATTATCTGTGATGAAAGCGTTATTAAACACTACTTGAATCTGTGTAACATGCATTTGTATTTTTACTCATGTTGACCAGAATGCTGTATGACACTGATGCGGGTCACATAAACTTTTTGGAGGAGGTGTTTGAAAATCAGATGCGTTTGCCAGGAGGACAGTGGATTGGCATGCCGGAGGGGTACACAGATGTGGTCAGTGTGTGGTTGTATCATAACAAAACTGTACCTTTAGTTCCTAGTGTTATTCATGAGCCGCAGAGGAGTAGTCAGTCAAAGAGTATTTAAAAATACTTTAAAAAGCAGACTAATGTGTTCTACATTAAAATCAATTGGCAGGAACTGACCTTTTTGTTCTTTATGTGTCCACTGGGGGGCAGAATGGAGAAAAGGCCATGCCTAAAGATGAGATCGAGTGTCCCCCCGGCTGGGTGTGGGAGGATATTGAGTGGAGCGAGGACCTGAAGCGTGCAGTGGATGATCAAGGTATGGAAACTTTGAGAAGTCCTTCCTGCACACACATACACCACAGTTAAATATATTGTGCCTTTACAATAAATCACCTTCTACCTGTAGGGTGGGAATATGGAATAACCCTCCCCCCAGACCGCCGACCAAAGTCCTGGGTTCCATCCGAGAAGATGTACCACACCAACCGCCGGAGACGTTGGATCCGACTCCGCCGCAGAGATATGCAGAAAATGGAGGCGCTCAGAAAAGTACATCATCAGTCATTAGCCAAGTGTTTGTTTTCAGTCAGGGAAATAACAAAGTTTCATATTGAGAGTGATAAACAAAAGAAGAATCTTGGCTTCATTTTCTCTTTGAATTGTGGGGGGGTTCTGGTAAAGCTCAGGGTGGCGTGACATAAAGAGCTCTGTGTAGTCTCAGGAGGTCTTCCCCGTCCCTGAACGCATCTGGTGTGAGGCAGATGGAGCTCGAGAGGACACCTAATTAATCATGCCATCTGAGAATAATCTGAAATCAGTCCCACACCTCTAATCCACTTGGCAGCGAAACCTGGGTCCAACTATAAAGTTCTGCTGCAAATATGCCTAATGTTCATCATCTGTGTGAGGGTGTGTAACAAAGAGAGAGAGATAAAGAGTTTTTGCTTTCATCCTGTGAAAGTCTTTATCCAATAAGCAAAAAAAAACACACTTTGGTAATAAACATCAAAAAATAAATATTTGAGATCGCTGTTTTGGATAATGATGTTAGACGGAAGAACATTAACATATTTGCTTACTGGAGTTAATGGCGTTAGGCCTCATTTAAGAAACAAGGGCGGACTAAATTTAGAATTAAATCCATTCTTACTGTACATAAAATGTCACATTCAACTCTATAAGACAGTTTACAAAAGAATGGATTTAAGAACTATTTAAACACAAATTTGCTGCATGAATAAAGCTCATTATTCGGATACAAGTAGGATTAATAATTTCTCACACTTTCTTGTAATTGTCTAAGTAATTATTTTAAAATATATATTTGTACAACAGAATAATGGATAAAAATGCATTAATATACTACCATTCAAAATTTTGGGGGCAGGAGGATTTTCAAATAATTTTGAAAAAACAGTAATATTCTGAAATATAGCAAATTTATTACAATTTATTATTTATTATCATTACAATTGTTTTTAAATATTTTTTAAAATCCTGTGATGCAAAGGTCACATGATCTTTCCAAAAATCATTTAAATACATTAATGTATTGCTGAAGAACCATTTTTGTTGAGATGTGAATGTCTTTACTTTTACTTTTAAACAATAGTTTTATAGGTTTATTAATGCAGTGAAATTATTATACATCTGCAAACAAGAAAGCAGTTTTGTCCTAATGTCAAACATTTATTCACCATCATTTTATAATTTAATAGCTTTTATGAACTTTTTTTGTGAAATGTTCTACTTGGAATGTGTACTTTTTAAAAATAAATTATAGCTCGACCACTTATATATTTAAATGAATGCAGTATCATACAGTATCTTAAGTGTCCATATCATTTTTAGGGTCACTGTGAGTTAAATCAGTTGTCCTCATGGTGGCACTCTTCAAGCACAGATTTAAAAACATTTGTCTAGTCGTACCTCCCATCTTTAGAGAACTCTAATTCCTCGCTAATCCTTTCCTCACTACCCTAAAGATCTGCTATTTGTCCTTTTTAATTTTTATTGCACTGTGCACCGCTGCTTAGGATCACACAGAAGACGCACAATGAAAATAATACATTAATATAATCAAGTTCAATTTATATACATTTGTCTTTCTCTGTGTGTTTACTCTTCTACAGCAGCGTCCGGACGAGTCGGAGCGTGAGGGCTGGGAATATGCCTCATTATTCGGCTGGAAGTTTCACCTTAAGCAGAAGAAGACCGACTCCTTCCGTCGCCGGCGCTGGAGATGCCGTATGGAGCCGTTAGAAAAGACGGGGCCGGCAGCCATCTTTTCCTTGGAGTGTTCGCTGGTAATGAGGGTTGACTATTTGAATGATGTGGAGCTGGAATTGGATTGAGATTTAGAAAGAGAGACAGTAATGGAAGAAAAGGAAAGTGGTCAGAGAGAATCAAACGAGGGTGAGATGCAATTTAGACAAGGCAAAGGCGAGAATGGGTGTGGAGGGCTTTGAGCTTGGACGAATCGGAGGTGCTGAGAGAGACTGGGCAAGCAAAGTGGAATCAGCCTGGTAAAATAAGGGCATCTTGGGATATCATTTACAGGGAGACAGGGATGGAACAGTGAGTGTGAAAGACGGTGTATGCATAAAGCCTAGTTAGTATGCTTATTCTTTTACTCATAGTCTGCTCCGCTGGGTCCATTGTTACGGATCTATTCCAGGCAGTTTGGCGCGAGATGTTGTGTTGGCTTGGATTGCTTGTGAACTGTGAGATGATGGGGGTCTGGATTGAATCCATGGTGCAAGTGAAAGGCCCCAATGCCTTGCAAAGGTGAACCTGAAAACTCTGACCCAGAGACATCAATTATAAACTTCAAATACTTCATTTACTAATTTTCAGTTATCCCCATATAATGTTTTAACCTTCTTTTTTCCCCCCATTATTTTCCTATAGCTCCCCTGCTAGAATATAACTGAATGAACTGATTCATTGGAATAAATTTTTAAAGCTGCTGAAGGAGAGAGAAAAAGATGAAGAAGAAGAGAGAGAGTAGTTAGGGACAAACTGATTGAATCAGAATCAGACTACAGGCTGCAGCTCTTCAACTTTTCATTTTCCATCGGTCTTAGTACACAATGTAAGCACAGTAGAATCTTCTAAATAGGAAAACATTGCAACTCTTTGGTCATTTTTGTGCAAGATGCTAATGGTCTAACCATATTGATCTGTGCTAAGCTAAAAGTGCTCCGCCAGTATTTGAGACAGAATGCCCTTTAGGACAAATGATTAACTGAAATAAATCAGATTTTGCAAATCTGCATAGGAGGGAGAGCCATTTAGAATGAAATGACTGACTAGAATGAATCAGACTTTTCACTGCTACACTGTATATGAGATTAAGTGAGATCAAACTGATTAAGGTGAATCAGGCTTTCCACAGCTACATGTGGGATAGAGATGTTTGGTAGCACTACACAGCTACTCGTTGGAATTTAATTTAGAATTCTGTTCTTGTTTCAGGGCAATTTAGAGTGTGTTTTTCTTTTTTTCTTCAAAACCATACAGTACAAGGGTATTGGGTTATGTAAATATAGTGAGCCACAAATGACATAGCAGTTTCACTCTGGTTAAGAGACATAATCAGACATTTTATTCAGAGAAGGTCAGAATTTTGTATGTGTCAAAATGATATTCGAGTGTCTTGGGGTGTGACATGTAATCACTTCATACCAGTGGTTTGTGGTTCATATACGGTTGCCCTTTCCACAACTGACAGCAGAGTCATCATTAACACAGTACAGTACTCTGTTTATCCTTTTGGTTGGAATATTGTGATATCTGATCCAACATGAATGACCCATCTTTTCCCATCTTCAAATTGTGTGAGTCTACTGTTTAGGTTGAAGGAGCATAATGTGTCTCACAGTGTTTTTTTTTTTGTCTGCAGAGCAGCTTTACTGATGAAAAGAATGACGATAAGTCAGTCACAGCAAGCTTTGGTGTCAACCGCCCGACCATCTCCTGCTTCTTCGATAGTGAGTCAAACATGCCAGTTTTCTCCCTTCATTTATAATAATGACAGATTTAAATGATGGCTGAAACTACACTGATGTTTTTCCTCTTGATCCTTTAGATGGGACCCTGTATCATTTGAGATGTTATTTGTATCAGGCCAGAGACTTGCTGGCAATGGATAAGGACAGTTTCTCAGGTGAGCATATACAGTATCTCACAAAAGTGAGGACACCCCTCACATTTTTGTAAATATTTTATTATATCTTTTCAAGGGACAACGCTAAAGATATGAAACTCTGATAGAA
>JAUCNO010001819.1:6700134-6716443 GCA_032353835.1 Enteromius viviparus
AGCAGATTCAGAGCGTGGTCACGCCGAAGGCGTTCCCATATGCGTTTCGACGCAGTGTGGAGTTCCTGAAAAGGAACAATAGAAAGACATTTGAATTATTACTCATAAACAAGTGTCCATGACGCAAAAATGAATTTCTTGATTCTCCATCTCCTCATCGACATGCTTTTAAAGAGAAGTAATTTTTACTAATTATTTAATTTCATTTGATTAGTTTTTGTTTTTTAAATTTTTTTATTTTGTTAAGTGGTAATTTAAAGCTTTCAATAGATATATTTATCATGTTTTTTTCTCTGAGTTTCGGCTCATTTTGTGAAGCGCTCCTGTTCAAGACGAGAAGGCAGAACACGCTTGTTTTCTTTATTTTATAAAATCAGCTTTACTGTCAGTGCACACAGATAAACGTAGACCCTTTACAGTTCTGAATGACGTATTACTCCTACCTTTATCAGAGAAAAATTAGGTGAAGGCTATAAAATCCAAGTACTGACCCATGCTTCTATGTCCTGCAGAACGCGCTTTATAGCGTCACTCTGCACAAACCATCATGTCGCACATGTATTCTTTTATTTTTTAAAGCTTACATATTGTTATGTTTGAACTATTTTAGCATGCTTATGGATTTTTTTTAAAGGCAAGTCGTAATGATTTGAGTCATACTTTATGATCATACTGTCTGCCACTGGCTGCTTGGTACTTTAAGAAACACAAAATTATATTTAACGAACAAAAAAGTCTAAATTAGCTCAATAAAAAATGGAACTATAAAAATGTAATATAATATAATAATAATTCTTCCATTACACTCAAAACTGAACTATTTTAATATTTTATTAAATATTATGTTATATATTTTATTAATATTTTAGTTTTGGTAGAAGGGGAAAAAGACGGGCTCGGGCTGGTAATTCTGATAAGCTGTCGGACACGGCCGAGCTCGAGCCTAAATTTGAGGCCCTAGCAGGGCTCTAGTATGCCTACAGACAATATATTGACTACTTAATTTATAATAATATTGACTACTTATTTTTGTTTGTATGTGTCATTTAAGAATTAAAAAAAAAATTCTGCCACTGGAGTGGTAGACTAATATTCTTAAAAAAAAAAAAAAAAACAAGTGAGAAAAAGTCATGTAAAGTTGTAGTGACAGTGATTAATAATAATTTCCAGACAGAAAGCTAATTCAACTACAATTATAATTAATTATAAAGTGTGCATGTTTCTAAATGTTTCAAGGTTTTGTTTGATGTCTGTGAAACAGAAAATGCCTGATAAGTTATTTGACCTCTGCAGGGTGCTGATGAGTTTATGGGCCGTTGTGTTTGCCAGCCATCAATGGTGTCTTCCCCTCGCCTCGCCTGGTATCCCATTGGGAAAGCTGGGAAGCCTGCTGGACAACTGCTTGCTGCTTTTGAACTGATCCGCAGAGATAAAGTAAGACTTATATAAATTGTTTTCCTTACAGACATTTGTGATATTGTAATAACTGGCACCTGTGGCCTTAATTTTCCAATTTTCAGTAAATGACATAAAGCCATAAAGGTCAGAATTAAGATGACCCGAGTATTCTTTTCGTCTTCTCGGCACATCTACCCAGCTGTTCTCTGCAACGTCTCTGTTGAAAGAAATGCTTTTGTTATGAGTTTAACCCACAAGTGTTTACATGGCACATATCACAGCTTCTCCAGCACCACAGAGGAAGTTTAGTGGCTCTTTCACCCACTCAGTTGTATTTGTATGCATAGCGCCTGACAACATATGATTTAAAATGCAAAACCGCTCTCTCAGTTTTTATAGTACGAAATAATTTAGTCGTTGCTCTTCATTCTTTCCTCACAGCCTGCAGTTCATCACATCCCCGGTCAAGAGGTTAGTCGTATGTCTTTCAGTTTCCCGCTTTTTTCCTTTGCTTTCTTTAAAAAATGCACAGACACACACTTCCTGTCCTCCAAGTTATCGTCACTCCCTGTTTTCTCAGTCAAGCATGACTGAGTAATTGGATAGAGCTGCTGTAAATGACATAAACATCACTGTATCTGAACCGGTTTCACTAGCCCTGTCTGTTTGGAGAATGACACTGCTCAGCAGCTCTCAGTTCAGGAAAGCGGCCCTTTCTGGGCAATGCAGACAGCCAGGAGACTGATTGGAGATGCCAGTGAAGTTTAAAAGTGCCAGAGGCCCCACCCAGTCCAGACCTGTCCAGCTGGCATCAGTTAGAGTGGGATAATCACAGGGAAATTGAATTAAAGTGAACCCTTAGAGAACAGTCAAACCACCCACCCACACACACACACACAAACAAATGCCCACACTGTAACACTTTATTTATTGATTTTAAAAGTATTTTTTTTGCAGGGGGATATTATACCACCCTCACATATCATGGATGAGGTAAGTGCTGTTGTAGGACTCTGTGAATAGACAATGAATCTTATTTGCAATTTTTCCACAGCATCTCTTTTTCTGTTCTCTCGTTCATTTTTCCCCTCTCTGTTTATTTTGGGCATCTTCAAGCTTGTGCTTCCAGGGTTCCTCTCTGACAGTCAACAGCAATGGGTACAATTCAGCATGCATGCACATACGCAAACACATTTCACTCTATTTAGTTGATAGATAGTTGAAGACACTGAGCTGGAACCAGTCTAGTTAAAGCTCCAAACATGTCATTCCCACTGGTTTTCATTAGGCTGCGGATATGGAGTGTTGAGTTCTAGATTTTAGTTTTATCGCTGGTGGGTAGATTCCTCCAGAACTCTGTGTACTACTACGCACCTCCTTGATTTTTATGAGGCCTGCCAAGGACAAGATCTTGTGGGATATGGCTTGGAAATTAAGAGGCCTTTCTGATCCGGCTGTATTCCCAGCTCTCCTATCTATTGGATTCTGCTTCATCTGCACAAAGATTTGTATTGTTCTGCAGTGGCATTTCAAAAAGACACAGTGATAGACTAATGGTGGAACTAACATGCTGCTATTAGACTGCATAATAGCTGCTCTCCATTAGATAGAAACACACTAGGGACATAAACATTTGCAAGTCGCCAATAGTAAAGGAAAACATTGGCAATTCATGGTTCATGGTCTTGCACTTTCCCTTTTCCTCTATACTTCAAATTACAGTCTTTGTTTTGCTGGAAATAACAGCATGATATCATTAAGATCTAGGGATGCACCGATATTAAATGACCAATAATACAATGTTAATACAAATTAAATATTCATAGTGTTAATAAATTATTAGAAATGAACCTAAAGTGAGTGTTAGATGACAGCAAATGTAATAAATGATAGTTTTATTAAACTGACTCAAAAATTGAGTTGAATAATGTATATAGTAACTAATGTATAACATTGTATATATTCCCATTACTTATTGGTTATAAAATTGTTGCAGTGTGAAAATACGAGAAATGTGGTTTCCAATTTGCCAATAATATTTTTAAATTGCCAAAACAGAACAGAATAGTGCTAGTAGCACTAGGGTCATAGATTTGATTACTAGGAAAACATAAACTGATTAATTGTATTTCTAGAATGTAATGTACATTAAATTGCTTTGAATAAAAGTATTTGCGATTATGAATAACTGTAAACATAAATGTAATATATATATATATATATATATATATATAGGATTCAGTTTGACCTTTGAATACAGTGGGCTTTCCAAAGTGATTTGTTTGTATCTAAAGACTTGAGCATGTTGAGTGCTTAAATTGTATAATTGTCGGGAAATGTTGTCATTTATCAAGTCGATTAGCAATGCTTCCTTGAAGGTGTGTCTGTTTTAATGATGCTCGTTTAAATCCTTGCCTTAACTTAATGAAGTTAGACATTACATAGTCTAATTCTCCATGACTGAAGCATATCTCCGAAGGTCCCTTTGCACAGAGCACCATTGTATTCAACAGTACTACCATTCATCAAACAATTGCACTGGCACAACACAGTTCTGGCTAATCCTTGTGTGTGTGTGTGTGTTGCGGCTTGATTGCTAACTTTGATTGCCATGTGAAGTCATGATGTTTGACTTTTTGTCGCTGTTATTAGTAACCAATTCCTTGTTTGTTTTCACACCCATTTTTGAATTTGGGTGCGTCATTCAAATGCACTAATAGAGAAGAATGGAAACATAGTGCTTGTGAAACTGAGTTCTCTAAATGTACTGTGTTTCCTTCAATTATGTACAGATAACATTTGCATGTTTTTTTTAACTGTGAATTCATTTTCAGCCATCTTTGCTTGCATATTGAATATAGTTAAATGGAGAATATCAATTTTATTTTATGAAATTTGTACTTTTTTAAATATTTAAATGAGCTTTTATTTTTTTTGCATTTTCAGCTTTCATTTTCATTTTTATTTTTATTCGTTTCATTTTTATAATTTTGTCTTTGTTGTTATTATTATAATTATTATTTACTTGCAGATTAATTTATTTTTTGTGTATTGCTGTCAATTTTAGTGCTTAAAACATAGTTCACCCAAAAATAAAAATTAACCCATATTTTACTCACCCCCAAGCCATCCTAGGTGTATATGACTTTTGATATGATTTTTTATCCTAGCTCTTCTAAGCTTGGTTGTAAGTGGCCATTATTTAAAAATAAAATCTTACATATCCATTATAAAACTAACCTATATGCCTCTTCTGAAGCAGAGCGATGTTTTTTTAATAACAAAATCTTTATATTTTAAAATATAATATATATATTTCATTTTTTTAAATAGTTTTAATTGTATTTAACAATAATAACCCTGATCCTTATTAACTTCAGTTACACTCAGAAATAAAGGTACAAAAGCTGTCACTGGGGCATTACCTTTTCAAAAGGTACAGTACATCTTTGTACCCATAGAGTCCATTTTAGTACCTTAAAGGTACATATTAGTACTTAAAATATATGTATTTGAACCTAATAGGTACAAAAGTGTACCTTTTGAAAAGGTACCACCCCCGTGACAACTTTTGTACCTTTATTTCTTAGAGTGTATATTTACTACATATTTTAGAGTGTATATTATGCTTTACTTTTCATTCTTAGCCAGAGGACTCTGATTTGCCGTATCCACCTCCACAAAGGGAGCCTAATGTTTACATGGTGCCACAAGGGATCAAACCTGTCCTACAACGCACAGCTATTGAGGTGGGCCCAAAACCTTTTCTCGGGTTATCCATTTATAATTTAAAGCTTCTAGTGCAGTACATGCTGTTTGAACCTTATGTAAAGCACTGACATTGCTTTTTCATTGCTGACATTTTTACCATCCACGATTACCTTAGGTCATGTGACTTAACCTTTTACTTCTTAGATTCTGGCGTGGGGTTTGCGTAACCTGAAGAGTTTCCAGCTGGCCAGTGTGACATCTCCCAGTCTTCAGGTGGAATGTGGAGGAAGTGTGGTTCAGTCCTGTGTCATTCGAAATACTAAGAAGAACCCTAACTTTGAAGTCAACACCCTGTTCATTGACGTCGTAAGCTTTGGATCTTGTTTTGTTTGTTTTACATACATAATTGTTTTTAAAATTTGGTCAATAGGATAAGATTAGTTGAATTTATGTGAGATTTCGAGAAATAGTCCCCATCCTCAGACCACCAAGATGAATGTACTGTAGATTAGGCTTTTTTTCTTCATAACAAATTTGGAAAAAAAATATCATTATATCACTTGCTCATCAGTGCATCCTCTGCAGTGAATGGGTGACTCCAGACTCCAGTTTGGCTCCAGTTTAGTGTGAAATCACAAATTACAGAATGTTTTTGAAAATCAAATCCATCACTAAGGAATTTTAACATTAAACCATCACCTCTGGAAAAAACTATGTTCTGATTCTGGTTAGATGCAACAATGCAAACAATGTTTGAAGTTAAAAACATTAAGGACTGGGTTCTTTATTATAAACATGCAGACTGTGGATTACTTACATTACTTGTAGATTATAATGTTTTTAGCAGCTGTTTGGACTCTATGATTTTAGACTTTGATTCTGACGGCACCCATTCATATATCCAAATCTCTTCTAATGAAGAAACATATTCATCTATTTATGAGCATTCATCAAGGCAAAAATAACACGTCTATTGTAACTATCAAAGGTTAATAAATACAGTTGACCTTTGGCTGAGCCCTCTTCAGATTTCTTGTAGATTCTTTATGTAAAAATCCAGTTAAGATATCAAATTTTGTGTTACAGCATGCTGCTAAGCAGTTGAGACAGACTTATATACAATGTGGTCACGGTGTCCTTCACATGGTGGATGTTTCATGAGTGATGACTGGCCGAGTAACAATGTTCCCCAGCAATGAGCGTCAGTTCTTAATTCTAAAACGTAAGATAGTCTGGATTCTGTTCCAATGCTCATCTAAGGCTGGAAGGCATCGCATGGAAAGAATGCTGAATGACTAGCAAAGTTATTTGCACTGTCAGTCGTGGTCAGCCCTGTGTCATGTTTGCCTTGTTTTAGGGTGTGAAATACTTTCACAGAGTATGAGAGGAGAGAGGGAAAGGTTCTGTGGAATAACAACTGAAATTGAGAAGTAAACAAGACGTTATAAGTTAAAGACCTTGCATCTCTTTATGTTCATATCTTTGTTATTTGTAATCTCTACTCCACTCTAGCGATTGCCGAAGGAAGAACTCTACATGCCTCCGTTGGTGATCAAGGTTATAGATAACCGTCAGTTTGGCAGGAAACCTGTAGTGGGTCAGTGCACAGTCCACTCGCTCAATGAGTTCCGCTGCCAGCCAGAGAGCCTGAACAGAGACCCTACAGAAGAAGAATTTGGTGAGGAATAAGGGAATGAATACCTTTTAAATGGCACATCAAATATATTTTGAATGTTGTAAACACAATAGATACACTGATAAGAATTGGCTTTGAAACGGTTTTCCCTTTAGGAATTACTAGTATATTTCATAAATATAAAAAGTAACAATGAATTAATCATAAAATTTTAAGTAGAAAGGATAAAATAGTACAATACTAGTAAAGTATGAATCTTCCTTAGTGTGTACTAAAAGGGATTTGAAATGCATTTATTTCATGCTAAATAAAATGGATGTATTTATATACTTTATTACAATACCCTGTAATTGTAATTTTAGTATGCTTAATTGATAAACTTAAAGTCTGCAGAATTGGAAGAACTAATTTTGTAAATAATGCACTTTAATTGTGTGGAAGTAGTGCCGACGTCCAACTAAAGATATACTGAAGTATAACTGTTTATGCTTAAGTGAAATTGTAGCAAGTATACTTAAAGTGTACTTTAAATATGAATAGATAGTATTCAAAGATCATAAATCATCGTTAATAATAACATTAAAACACATTTTAGGATTAAAACTAAGAAATGTGTGTTTTGAACAAGAAGTACTCCAAATACATTTATAATTTTTATAGCAGTCTTGAGCGATTTATCAGTACATAATAGATATTATCTACTATACTTACTATGAAATACATGCATCTTAAATAAAATACTTTTTTAGTATGGTTAATTTTAGTAAAATACTAATACTAACTACTTTATTTACAATATGAACAAATATTTTTTACAATTTATGTTTGAAAAAAATGTGTGTTCTGCCTAGGTAAAGAAGAAAAACTGGAGAAAGTCCATTTATGTCAAGCTTTTTCAGGGTATATAACGTATACCCAAAATATAGTAACCTGCTCTATTTAGTTATTCAATAAAAATTCCACGAAGCAAATTATTTTCTTGCCATTTAGTTCTATTGATAGTTCAGTTCTATTAAAAGTGAATTCTTTAACAATGTATATTAAGATTATACTATGATTACAGTATTTATGGTGTTTCCATTAACAGAGACGCTTGCTCAAACCCCTAGAGATGATGTACTGGTTGATATTGATGATAAGGAACCTCTCATTCCTGGACAGGTATGATCAGTCTTTTTACCAGCAAATTAAAAATCTTTCGCTAATTGACAAGGTGTGCTCAATCCAGATCTCTTCTGAAACCTCTTCAGAAATGCTCTTTGGAAAACTATGAATACACACTCTTTTTTGTTGTCTGTGATGAGGTTGGTCCTCTTGGCTGCTATTCAGTAGGTCGTTGGTCACATAGCTTGGGTTTCTCCAGGTCTCTTTAGAGCCTTGTTAGAGAATGAGGTATGCTGTCATGGCAAGGTTAACACTTCTGAGCATACACACCACTTTATAAGGTCTTTTAGGGGTAGTTTTCTCCATGCATTTATTGGTGGAGTTAAAGTGTGATTCTGGTAGTGAAACATGGCAATCACATCCTGTCCATTATAATGTCTGGGTTACAGCATTACCCCAGAGAGACACTTTGAAAACATAACTTTGTATACGGTGACTGGAAGAAGGCTGATTTGTGAAGCACTGAGAGACAAAGGGTATCATAGTATTGACTTGAGTTCTATTGGGTATGAGCAGAAATGCTGTAAAAAATTATCTATTACTTACATTTAGTCTGTGATTTCAAGATGAGATGTAAGACTTTGGCCAATCTAGTCTTGTGATGTTGCTATGGTGCCATGTTAGTCAACTTACAGCATAATTGGGGGTGGGTGTCTGATGAAATCATGAATTCAGTAACATGATGGAATACTGTTTGGCACTTACATATATGATGAAGGCTCACACCATCTTGAGACAATGACACGCTTCGCTTTCTGAGAAAAGAGAGGCCAGCTTTAATGACGCCTCCTCGAGCTGTCATCAATTCCCTCTCATAACTACGGCCTAAAAATACTCCCAAAAAATAAATAAAAACAACATAAAAAATTATCAAGGGGGATTAGGAAAATTGAAAAATTGTTTCCATGTCTCTGGTTTAACCTCTCAGCCTTTATTTGTTCAGTCACTGAAAGAAAACGAGACTAGAATATCAGATTCGGGACCGCATGGCCCACTTGGTTTCCTTGGAAATAGATCATACTCACAAAAGCCAGTTTATTTAAGTTGCCTGCCCGGCTGGCAGTGCTTCCCTGTGAATGTGAGGTGTTCTGTCGTTTGCAGAGTGGAAAGAGGAATACTTCACGCTTGCCCTTTTGAGAAGGGTTTTATAAGCCCACGCCCAGCTCTAGTTAAGGGCCATTAATGGGGCTCTTTTCTTCTGCACTTGCCACCTTTTCCGTTGATCTAATCCGGGAGCAAAATTTGGTTTCATTGTATTCCACACAATGTGATATGGTCAACTTACATTGATACATCGGTAACCCAACGATGATCCCGAAATATCGTGGAACACAATGCCCACTGACCTGGACTTCAGCTCAAACGCTCAAGGCCATTTAGACGGCATCAGTGGGCACACCACTTGTGGTTTGACTGGAATCAGTTGAATGTAACCACATGTTTGACTCTGAAAATGTATTGCTGAATACACAGTAAACATCCCCTCCAGTTCTGCTCCTGATTTCAGATGTCTGGTGACCACGGCACTATGGGCTTTATTTATAAATGTGCATTTGTTTTTAGGACTGCCATCAAATGGCTCGTTCTGGCTAACATAAATAAAAGAGGGACCACAACCACAGTCATCTGTGGTAGAATCCCCAGTGACCCTCATTTTTGTCTATCAGAAATGTTTGAGGAATACATGAAGTGAGGGAACTGTGGGAAAAGGGTATGTCAGTCTTTTTGTGAAGAGGGACTTTTGTTGCACGGTTTTGCACCCTCATTACATGTTGTTTTTGCTTGAGGGTGTAGTTGCTTTTCTTTTGCACATGCAGAACATGCACTTGATTTGCAGTTTTGGCAGCTCATCTGCATTTCATTGTAAGTTTCTGTTTTATACCATTATAGCATTCATTGACAACATCTCAGGTAGTTTACAGTAGCAAGGTCATTAGTTCTGGTCAGCTGCACTGGATCAGAGTAAAGTTTCTGAGGTCTAGAAGCATTAGAAGCAACGATTTTGATCCCGGTCCACAATCCTGCATGATTCTAGCATTCCAGTGGGAGCCTGAGGCTGCTGTGATCAACTCAGAAACCAGGAAAAGCAAGGAGACTTAAAGAGGAACATTTGTTTGTCTTCCTGTGGCTACTGTTTGGATCCTGATGGCAGTAAAAGGTCCAGTTCTTGCTTCATTAAGAGCAATATCCCCAATGAAATTCCTGTTTAACAATGTGCACAGTAGCGTTTGAATATTTAAATCAGAACACAGATACACCGGAGAAAATGGCAAACCTGCATGTTCAAGCTCGCCTGAAAAGACCATATCTTTTCTCTTGTCTTGAGACTGTAATCAGAGAATGAATACAGTAAACATGTTTTTACACAGTCGTTCAAACAAATCAAACTCAGACAGTTTACAGGAGTACAGAAGGCACAAAACACTTACCATTACTTCAGTTTTACAGAAATCACTTGAATATTTGATTCTCAAGAAACTTATGGTTGTCTTTCAGTCGGTCACTCCGAGTCACATCGATGAACGACGAGTAGGAATCTCGCTTTGAGATGTCCAATCTACTCTGCGTGTATGAAAACACGTCAATGAAATTGGCATATGCTAATTAACATCCAGCTGCATCTGACGGAGACAGGGCTGGTGTCACGGCGTTGCAGCGGCGGTGGTTCCTGTCGAGTGGCGGTCACAATTGTATTGCGCTACCTGCTTTTGTGTACCAAGCGTACCATTTCCCCTGTGCGCTTCAGCCTTTCACAAAAAGAGCAAAGCCTAAAGAGACCAGCTCACGGGTGGTTCATCTTTTTAAAGATGCGTCCTTTTTATTGGATTACCTGGCGCCGACGGACGGTCATGATAGTTGTCTTACGTGTCTGGGCATTGAACACGCTGACGCAGCGTTCATGGATGGGTCATATTCCTATTGTGGGAAGATGATCGTCACGGAGCTGTAAACCAGGCTCTGCTACCTGCAAGGGGGCGGAGTCCCCAATGCCGCAGCCGCGATCTGGGGCTTGTGCTGGCAGCAGCCGGAGAAATTCCCCCTCTGGAGCAGGGAGGGCTGGTGGCAGTCAGGAACTCACCGGATTTCACCTTTGGTGCTCCCCCTGACGACTGAATGTCTGTCGCAGCATCGGAAGAAGAGTCAGGCTCTGGAGATGAAATGTCGGCCGGGGCGGCGTCCGCTGGGCATTCGACCGTGCATGATACAGATCCAGAGCTGGTGGCTATGCTTGCCTGGGCCACCAGGGGAGTCGGGATTGAGTGGAATTCTCCACCTCGTCCTGAACCCTCCAGGCTGGATGATTAGTGAGTGTGGCTCGTGCTGGTGCACAGTGGGGCCCACTCCGGTGCCTTTCTTTCCGGAAGTGCATGACGGGTTTACTTGGTTGTAGACGCCATCTTTCAGCGACCCAGTGGTTCGTACTCCTTCACCACCCTTGACGGAGGTGCAGCTAGGGGCTATACGGCGGTCCCCCAGGTGGAGAGGTCTGTTGCGATGCAACTGTATCCGCAGGCCTCTTCGTCCTGGTAACCCATTGTTCCCCTCCTGGGCCTGTAGGCACTCGTCGGTTCTAGTCGGAGATGCCTATAAGGCTTGTAGAGAGGCTGCCTCCTCCGTGCACGCTATGGCGTTGTTGCAGGTCCATCAGGCCAAGGCTCTGAGGGCTCTGCACGAGGGTGGTCACGACACGGCACGGCACGGGCTCTGGGTGGAGCGATGTCCAAGAACTCCATCTGTTGCTGTGTCTGGTCGACATGCATAATGCAGACAAGACCCAGTTCTTGAATGCTCCTGTGTCTCAGACCGGCCTCTTCGGCGATGCGGTGGAGAACTTTGCCCAGCAGTTCTCCACCACACAGAAGCAGACTAAGGCCATCCGTCACATCCCAGCTTCCACCTCCACCCAGGCTCCGTCGGCAGAGCCTCAGCCTGCTCATCACCGAGGGCAGCCCCCTGCTGCTGCCCCCGCTCCACCGCAGCTAGAGAATCAGCCTTCACATCGGCATGGTCGAGGAGTCAGCCACAGGGCTCCCGCCCAGCCCCCTACAAAATCCGGTGGCAAATGGAAGTGTAAGAGGCCCTAGGACTGGCGACCCAGGGAATGGAAGAAGCTGCTCTTCAGGGGATGGTGAACGGACCACAGGAGGGCCGGGCAGAGAATCTTTTGTTTACACCCGCCACTGGCCTCATGGTCAGTGATACCCAAAAACTTGACAAAAGAGCAAATTCTTTTATCTCTGGGTCCCCTGAGGGGATGAGGTGTTGTAGACAGGCCTGTCAAAGAGCTTTTCTTACACACTCACTCTCCTCTCATTACAGGCAGCAGTTCGAGGACCGGGAGGAAGAGCCAATGAACTTCTGCGGAACGCAGGTAAGAGTTGCACGCACTCAGACCCCGCTTTGGACCGGCATAGAGATGTAAAGGCTGGGTCCCTGCGTTCCCCCTTGCTGCCCGACTGCCGGCACCCCGGTAGTCCCGATGGTGCCACTAGCTTGGTTCTTAGACGCCTGGATCAGGCTCAGACCATCTCGCTGGCTTATCCGGACCATCCGGCTCGGCTATGCGATTCAATTCGCCTGGCGCCCTCCCAAGTTCATTGGCATCGGCTTTACATCAGTGAACGCTGCTGATGCCCCTGTCTTGCGTGCAGAGATTGCCACCCTCCTAGTCAAGGGAAGAATATAGCCGTCCAGCTGTTTTGGGAGACGTTCGGAATCGCTCAGGTAGACCTGTGTGCCTCTCCAGAAACCTCTGACTGCCAGGAAACCTAAGGAAACATTAGGCAGGGACGTCCTGACATACAGCTGGCTGCGGGGCCTGCGCAAATATGCATTTCCCCCAGTGAGCCTTCTAGCACAGTTTCTGTGCAAAGTCAGGGAGGACGAGGAGCAGGTCCTGCTGGTAGCCCTTTATTGGCCCACCAGGAACTAGTTCCTCGAACTTATGCTCCTCATGACAGCCCCTCCTTGACTGATTCCTCTAAGGAAGGATTTACTGACTCAGAGACGGGGCACCTTGTGGCACCCACTCCCAGACCCCTGGAAACTCCATGTCTGGCGTCTAGATGGGACGTGAAAGTTCTAAGTTCTAAGACTTATCCCAAGCGGTAGTTGACACAATTTCTTCTGTGAGAGCGCCTTCTACAAGAGCTGCCTATGCGTTGAAATGGAACCTGTTTGTCGGGAGGTGTTCTTCTCAACGAGAGGACCCCCTGAGATGCCGATCAGAGTTGAGATTTTGTTTCGGCAGCAAAGGTTGGAGCGAAGGCCATCTCCCTCCCCCCTTAAAGTCTAACGTGGCTGCTATCGCTGCAAACCACGACAACATAGATAGAAGGTCCGTTGGTAAGCACGACCTGGTCATCAGGTTCCTTAGGGGAAGTACCCTCCAGGGACCTGTCTCTCGTGCTTCAAGCCCTATGACAGGTCCCATTTGAGCCCTTGCCAACAGTTGAGCTGAAGTTTCTGTTAATGAAAACATTGCTCCTGCTCGCATTGGCCTCCATCAAGAGAGTAGGGAACCCTAAAAAAGTATTTTCGACGACGATTCGTGTCTAGAGTTCGGGCCAGAGGATTCCCAGGTAACTCAAGGCCATGGCCCGGCTACGTGCCCAAGGTTCCCACAACTCCATTCAGAGACCAAGTGGTAAACCTCCAAGCACTGCCCTTTAGCAGGAGGCAGACCCAACCCTGCTGTTGCTGTGTCCCGTCCGAGCACTCAGATGCTACGTTGACTGGACACAGAGCTTCAGGACCTCAGACCAGCTCTTTGTGTGTCACGGTGGATTGCAGAAGGGGAATGCTGTGTCCAAGCAGAGGATGGCCCACTGGATAGTGGATGCTATCACCCTGGCCTATCAAGCATAGGATGTGCCCTGCCCTCTCAGTGTACGCGCTCAATCAACAAGAAGTGTAACGTCGTCCTGGGCGTTGGAACGCGGTGCCTCGCTTGCAGATATTTGCAGAGCTGTCTGTGCCTAACACGTTTGATAGGTTCTATAGCCTTCGTGTATCGACCGGTATCCTCCCGTGTTCTCACCTCAAACAGGTAGTGACAAGGATTGGCCCAGTTCGGTCGGCTTGGTAACTATATTCTCCAGAGAGTCCAGATATGTAGACCCTGTTGAGTTCCTACGTTCCCCTTGGCAGCCGGATGTTGTTCCGTACATCTTTCAAGCGTCCCAGTGCGCCAGTCATTGAGGTAGTGCAGTACTGGTTTCCTGTGGTCTGAGTTCCAGCCTAGAGGCCGAACACTGGGGGCAAAGGAAATGCAAAGAAAGCTGCCCCTCCCAGCATCGTGTGGCAGTCTCCCAAACCCCTCCTCAGCAAAGAACTAATGCTTAATCCGCTGCCTATTTATACTCGTGCTGCGATCAGATGCAGCTGGATGTTAATCAGCATATGCCAATTTCATTGGCGTGTTTTCATCCTATTCGTCGTTCACCGACGTAACCGAGACGATTCTGAAAATAGTTGTGGTGATTAATGTTTTTATGAAAAACATATCCTGTGTAGTTCCAGTTGACAATTCTAGATATAAAGAAATTAAGAGTTTCTTCAAGCTATCACAGTCAAAAATGAGATGATACTGAAAGAATGCTCTACACACATTTTTTTTTCCTTTCACTTCACATCCACTAAATGCCAGCCTCCAGCTATTGAGAAGTACAAGTACTTACATAGAAACCTATACAAAGTAGCCAGAAAGAAATGCTAATTTTAAAGAAAGGTCAGATGTACTTAGAGGCTTTTGCATCTGAACTCATACATATCTAGAATAAAGTCAGCCGCTAGCATTCAGAACCAACCTCCAAGTTTGGGTATTGCAGCATGCAATTTGAGTTCAACAGACAGCGTGTGCTGGTGAACTGCCTCTGCGCAATTTGTTTTTGCGTATTCCCTCATAAGCACAATAACTTGTTATATCTTCACCTTGAATTTCTTGAGTTTGGCGTTGGTGGTGTTCAGAGCAGTGCCGGTCCGAACTCTCAAATACATTAAAAGAAACTTGATCCCCATCATCTCCCCAAAAAGCCTTTGCTTGGGCTTGGCCCAGACCCCAATACTATTCCCTAGCGGTCTCATAAAAAAAATAAAAAAAACGCTTTCTGGATCAGGTTCGTCACTTAAAACGGTTTTTGATGAGGCCAAACGCAACCTCATAGAGGAAAGTAACACCAATCTGGTGGCTTTGTGAATTTGCTATGGATCTGAGCGGGTTAAACGATATACTTCTGAAACACGGCACTAAAAGCAAGTACCCATGTAGAAGAGCTTTGAAGAGGTTTTTGAGGTTTGACTTGAGGGAGAACTACTGAAAAAGTTCGATTTTGATTCTATGTCTCGGTGGCTTCACCCAAAGGCCTTTAGACAGCGAGAGAGGCGAACGGTCCCACTAATGTGTGTACTTCAAAATGTTCTGTAATGCAACTCCTCTAGTTGGAGGACAACAGCAAACAAAGCGGCCTGGTCCTAATTAGCTGTTCTACTGAGTGGCTGCGTGGAGTCCTCTCTTGTTGTATTTATTATGCCCTGGCACTACAGAGCAGAAGGCGCTGTGAGGGTTCAGTCCTCTCTCTGATGTGGTAAGTCCTCGTCTTGGGCAACTGCATCCCCCCGCTCCTGGCTGCTCACCACCGGCGCCACAATAACTGCCACCCCCTACCCCCACACCTCCCCTGCTAGGGGTCGACTCTAGGGGAATGAGAGCGCTCGATGACAGGCCTTCGCGACCAGGTTCCTGTTTATGAGCAGCCAGTCTGATGGCTTGTTGAGCCCAGTTTCTTATACGACTCTATTTGAATGGATCACGTCTTGCACTTGTTAGAACAGCTAGCCTGTTTGTTTCCTGATGTTTAACGCTACATCCAGCAATCTTGATTTTATTTAGATTGCAGTGTAAAAGAGTAAGGTTGATTTCACATAATTTCTGTGGTTGCTGCATGGGAAGACACAGCTTTGGCACGGCTCTGCTGTTTGTAACACCAGCCTACCGTAGCATTGTAATTTGACTTTTTCTTAATAATTCTTTTTATCTTATATATTTTCAATATTAGATTTTCATTTCTTTCCAGTTAGCAATTTTACTGTTTTAACAGAGTCAGTTGACTTTTTTCCGTTTAACATTAATATATATATATATATATATATATATATATATTTTTTTTTAGGTATTATTCAATTAATTATGCAGAAAATGCATTTGGTGAGCATGTGGTAGAGCATTTTTACATTATTATTGGCTTTGTTGGAAATTCATGATGATACTTATTTTGTTTGTCGTGCCAGGAAAAAACTAATAAAAAATAATATCATATTAATCAGTTATTATTTATATTACATTAAATACATGTGTAACAAACTCTTTTTTATGTCTTTTTTTGTTTATCCTTCTTTATA
>JAUCNO010001819.1:6716543-6732981 GCA_032353835.1 Enteromius viviparus
CCTTGAATGTCATGGAAATGATAATAACTAATTTTTGACCAAAAATGCAGTTACTGCCTTTTTGCTTTGTAGGGCAGTTATCTACTGTAGGAAAGTTACTAAAAATTTACTGACAAATTTCAGCCCCTTGGCAACCCTGTTTCTAGATAGTACCAGGATGGTTTTGAAAAAAAATAAGGAATAAAAGGTTTTTATAAAACTTCACAGAATTCACTGTCATCATTTTGTCAGCATTTTGCCATTATTATCTTCTGGGGAGCATACTTAATGTGTTGCATGATCTGATTTTTTAGCATTTGCTATGCTATTGTTGTATTTAGGTTGAATAGCTTTTATTTATGTTTATGTATTTATGTATGTTTTATTTATTTGATATTGATTAATTTATTTTAGTTTTAGTTTTAGTAAATGTTATGCCATTTGTTCATCTGTAGTATTACTATTGTTTTAATATTTATAAGTATGACAGTAATATGGGGTTGGAACTTTAAAAATACCCTCCTGTGGCATCTGGCATATGGCTGTAAAACCCATTTCGGTTCTAATTGGAACCTTTAATTTAAAGAGTCTAGATGCTTTTTCCTGGTTTATTTGGATTACAACTGGTTTAGTTCTAGTAGGATTTGAGGGAACTAAATTTGAGGGATTTAAGTGTAATTTGAGGTTTGTCTGGAGGCCCCAGACAGCAGGTCACCAGAAAAAAAACTGAATTGCACCATGAGTTACACTGACTCCTGTCTTCCTTCAGGGCTCATTTAAGATCTATCCATTGCCTGACGATCCCTCAATGCCCATACCCCCACGCCAGTTCCGCAAACTCCCCCTGAACGGTTTAGAGGAGTGCCTGGTACGCGTCTACATCATACAGGCCTATGGTTTACAGCCCAAAGATGCCAATGGCAAGGTAGGTACAGAACAATCAAAACAGGGCACTGAGGGACAGGAACATGCGTACAAGCTTTTCGGTGACCTTGTATATGGCTCATGGTTGAGAGAGGCTGTTACAACAGTCCTTGTATTTTCACTAGAAGCATTCACAAATCTCTAGTTTTTTTTTTAATCAGCCAGGCGAGTCCTTTGCGAAGTGCCAAAGTTATAAGAGAGCTGAGAAATTGCTTTATGAAAACATGGAGCCACCCTTTTACCCACAACCATAAACTCCCAATCGCTGCCCGAGACCTGGCCAACACGCCACCACCGCTGGCCCTGCGTCAGATGGGCTTTCCCTCCATTAGTTGCGAATATGCTAAGATGACGTGCTTTCATCACCTACTCAGGCCAGGAGTTATGATATGGAACATTTCACACATGTACTCGCTGCCTATGAAACACACTGATCACAGAGATTTGATGCTTTTTTCCACCGAAAGAGCAAAGAGCGGTTGTTTTAAGTACAAAAAGAGGGCGTGCTGTTTTGGGTATTGTCGCTTATAGCATATATGTGCAAGTGTGTGGCTATGTTAACACATACTAACAAGCACTGCTTGTTCTTTTGTAGTGTGACCCCTATGTTAAGATCACACTTGGCAAGAAATCAGTCGATGACCACGACAATTACATACCCTGTACTTTGGACCCTGTCTTTGGAAAGTAAGTTGTTTCTCTTTGTTTTTCTCTGAACAGATTCACTCATACACACACACAGACACATTCAGATATAAAAACACGTCATTGCAAGGATCAATTATACCAGCAGGGGTCACCACACTCATAATAATCATGACGCTCCTAATACTGAGTCTTTATGTTAAATACGTGCGAGAAGGAAGGTTTGATCTGGTGGCTCATTGATGACTGAATAGCAGGCGTGTGAATTACTGCTTTTGAAAACATTTTAGCCAAATAATTTCTGACCGAAGAAAGTATGCAGAGATTAAACTGTGTCTTTTGCTTTTTTTATTTAGGATGTTTGAGCTGACATGCTCTCTACCCATTGAGAAAGACCTAAAGATCATGCTGTATGATTATGACATGGTCACTAAGGATGAGAAAATCGGAGAGACCGTCATTGATTTGGAAAATCGCTTCTTGTCAAGTCATGGTGCTCGCTGCGGCCTGCCACAGTCCTACTGTTTGTAAGAAATGTCTCTGTCTCTGATTGTATAATGCCTTAACCATAAAAAAGGTTTTCTGTAGTGTGTTTGTTTTGTGTAATGTTCCATTAGGATTTATTGGCTTTAACAAGCCACCAATAGAAAGTGACCAATTATCAATAGAGACTCACAGGGTCCATTAAGTTTTCCATTAAAGCCAATACAAGTTCCATTATTAAGGAAAGTGTGAAACAGGGAATGAATGTTGTAAACTTTAACTTTATCTTATCTCATATTGTGATCCTCTAGATCTTCACTGACTCTCTAAAGAACATCGCTGTTTAAAAAACAACTTCAAACAGCCTGTGGTTGAGTGCTGGTCCCTTTTAACCCAAAGTTTTAATTAACTGTTGACAGTTACAATAACTGTAAAAACACATTCTGCTTAGTTTTGCATCATAAATGAACTCTTTTTGTCTCTGTGCCGACTCTAGGTCTGGAGTTAACCAGTGGCGTGATCAGCTGAAACCATCCCAGTTACTTCATCGGCTGTGCGAGAGGCAAAACTACAAACTTCCTATCTACAAGCAGGATAGAGTCTACTTCAGAAGACAGGAGTACACAGTTGCAGACCTTGGTCAGTGTCCTAAAAACACACTCCATCTAGTCCTAGTTTCCTACCACTGAATATAATGTTCATGATATTTGATAATTAATTCTGCGATTGTCGTTACCGAGAGCGACTTCTTGCGTGGGCGCGCACGTACGGATAAACAGAGGCATTGCGACCCACGGGCCATCAAACCCACGGGCTGGACGGCGAAAAAAGAAAGTGGAAGTCTTTTCTTTGGAGCTGCTGAAAGCATTAGTCACGAGTAAGAGCTAATCAAAGCAGCAGCCTGACTCCATCACATCTTCCGTCATTAAAAAAATGCGAGTCGAGCGCGAGATCGGCTGCGGTTCTGTGAAAACACTGGCAGAAAAAGAATAACGATATAAGTCTCGGCTTGTGCCATACATCATATCTGTGTGTGTGGGATCACAGAGCTGTCGGGGAGGCCGCTTGGCTGTTCTTGCTCGGCGCTATGAGCGGAAAGAATGAGTTGTTCCTCTGTGTGAAGAAAAACAAGTGCGATATTGTAAAGACGAAGGACCTGTGTAAACATACAACGCCTCTGACATATTCATTCACAGCAAATATATCACTCCTTGCCACAGCAACCTGACGTCCCCTTCTGTTTTAAAGTGTGCCCTGGGGAAGATAACGCTAACTAATGCTAGCTCACTGCTAGGTGTGTATTATGCTGATTTTACTCATGCGTTACCTCTATCAGATCCTCCCAGCACTTCTGGTTTGACCTCCAAGCCCTTTAAGTCCCACGACTGCCTTCCAAGCAGTCGGATGTCACACAGGGCCTACAGAAAGCCCAGCTTTCCAGCCTTTTCCCCTTCCATGATGCTTTAGGACGAAGTAAGCTTCAGATTTATGGTGAACTAGCATACAAGCATGTTCAGCCAAGGTCAACAGTGCGGCGGACTCCTCAGCCTCCTGCTCCCGTGTCTCGCCGCAGAGGAATACTACATCTCTTTGTTTGGCCCTCGTAACCGCGCAACCCGCGCGTCAAAGCAATTATCAGGTGGCCTTTTCGGGCATCCAACTTCATGGCAGAAATTGTCTTCCTCCACTTCAGCCTTTTTCCTCTTTTCTCCACACTCCAACCATGTTTCCCTCAGGGACGTGACATAGGGTTTCAAACCATAAACTCAACAGTGGGCGTTAATTTTTTTTTCTTCCCTCGCTCTTTCTTTTTGCTTTTTGACAAGGGGAAACTCTCTTCTTAGAGCAACAGCAGTGAAATCAACGCATCATCTGAGGAATGGGGAAAGATAAACATTTCCGACTATTTAAGCGGAATGCTTCATGAATGTTGGCTTTTTTTCTGCTCTCGATTATGACTTAATAAAACTTGATGCCAAAATGTTCTTCATATCAAATCAGAGGTTACATAGTGGTTCCATTTCATGGTTTTAATGGAAAATAACATTGTGAGGAATATTCCTTATAACTATTAAACAATTTTAAGCTGAAAAAACAAAGGTTTGAAGTGCCTCGACATTTTGTATCAATATGAATTTGAACTACAGTGACTTTATTGTTGAAAATTTTATTGTTGAAAATTATTGTTCCCTTAGATGAAGGGAAACCTCTTAACCCTCACCTGGGACCAGTGATGGAGCGTCTAGCTCTGTTGGTGTTACGGAGACAGGGTCTGGTGCCCGAACATGTAGAAACGCGACCCCTCTATAGCCCCCTTCAGCCAGATATAGAACAGGTTACTAAGTCTCATATTCTTATTCTCAAAATTAAATTTTTTTTTTACATTATTTTAAAATTTTATATTTTCACTTTTAAAAGATGTACAATTGCATGCCATTCTATAAAATTTTAATCTTATAGTAAATATGCAGTCTATTTTATTTTATTCTATACTCAATTTTAAAAAGTAATAAAAATTATTTAATTTTTAAATGCATTTTAATTATGTAATAAACTTTTTTTTTTTTAATTTAAAAAAATATATATACAATTTATTTCAATTATGTCATATATCAGTTATATCATATACCTTTCTCTATGCTCGTCTTATGTTTTTAATGATTCAGCGCCCTGTCACTTTTTATTGAGGTATTTTGTTTATCAAAACCCAGGGGCGGCTGCAGATGTGGGTGGACATTTTCCCGAAATCTTTAGGTCCACCAGGACCTCCGTTCAACATCACGCCACGCAAAGCTAAAAAGTAAGAGCATGTCCTTGGTTTAGTATTTATCAATTTTGTTCTCAAAAGACATCTAGAAGCATAACGTGTCCATATTTTTTCTCCCACAGGTTCTTCCTGCGCTGTATTATATGGAACACAAGAGATGTTATCTTGGATGATGTCAGTGTTACTGGGGAGAAGATGAGTGACATTTATGTGAAAGGGTACATCTGGGTGTCATAAATGGGTTGTTGGGTTTATGTGTATGAGCTCTGGTTAAATGAAGTTCTTGTTTCCCATGTCATGGGCCTGTTGCTTGTCTGTTGCCACTGTGACCAATAGTAACAACGACTTGCAAAAATTATCGATCAGTAGCAACAAACACAGTTGCAAGGCAACCATAGACCCAAGCTGTAGGCCAATTACAGCTAAGCAGCATTGTGTTCTAATGTGTTAGAAATGAAGTGTCAGGTAATTGTGAATGTTATGTTTTCAATCCTAGCTGGATGCACGGCCATGAAGAGAACAAGCAGAAAACAGATGTGCATTATCGATCACTGGGCGGCGAAGGCAACTTTAATTGGCGCTTTCTCTTCCCCTTCCACTATTTACCTGCAGAACAGCTCTGCACTATTGATAAGAAGGTGAGAAGTATTCTGTATCTGTAATATAAGTGGAAGCTGACAGCAAGTCAATTGAGAAAGACATGTTGATAAGTTGATAAGAAAGTAGGACATAATCTGTATTTGTGAGATTAAGTGGAATATGTCAATTGTCAATTGAAAAAGACTTAAAAAGAAAACTTGAGCCGGATTTGTTTAGTGGTTAGCTAGTGACGCTAGGCCTGTCGACATTTATATCCGCACTCTGCGCTTCAGCTATGTTGCTGAAATGAAAATCTCCGGCCTTGATTGAATCTGAATAGGTGATCCGCAGGTCATCCTGCGTGATTTGCCGAGGTTTAGTCCAATGCCCACATTTTGAAGGATATCACTGCAGTTGGCAGGTGTTTAATGCAATGTTTCAAAGCCAGATATGTTGCAGGCAGCATCTGGCACGCTTCCACTTGCCGAATGTGGTACACGAACATCTTGTAACTGCGAGACAGTCCAGACTTCAGCCAAGCAATCTCAGGGAAAACAGTTGTGATGGACAAGGCACTTAAAGTGAGGTTTTGGCAGGCAAGAGATCAGTTATGGTAAGATTGAAGATAGCGGTTCCACCCATTAAACTGAGAGCAGCCCGCAGCAGCTGTCAAAAGATAGATCCACTTTGGCTGAAGTTCGTTGGACGCCGCACACAATAGAACCGATACATAGGCGAAACGGATTCTCTTGCGTGAAACACGGCCCTCTGTGATATATTAGAAGTGAGGTTTAGTTTGCAGTGTTTGTTTTGATGGAGCTGTATGCGGTTGTCAGGCAGGATGTGCAGACCGACGCGGCCTGTTTACCGGTGAACGGCAGCAGTGCAGCTCTGTGAAGCGTGAGTTCATTATCCTCGCTGTGTTTGTCCGCACATTCATCACGGGTACAGTACGGAGGGGATGCTGTCACGCAGATGGAATCCTGTCTGGCGGTGGGGTGCAGATTCAGGGCTGGAGTGGGAGTCGCTAACACTCTTTTCTGACTGGGACGTTTCTGTTGCTCTCGGGGGCTCTCACTCACTCTCTGTCTCTCACCTTCTTTCTAATTCTGCTTCACACATTCATGCTATCATTTCCTCACTCTGTCTTTCTCAGTCGCTGTCTTGGTCTGTCGGTTTATTTCCGAGGTGGTGTAGCTCATTTGTGGTGCTGCTGGGTACTAATAGGTTGGGTCAGATTTCAAGAGAAAGGCACTTATTAGTGATGCACGATATATTGATTATTGGATGATATGTAAGATTATTTCATTTATTTATATGTTGATATTGAATGTTTAATTGTTAATGCTCATTTCCTCTTCTTACATTTAGAATAAATTAAGGCCCGGTTTCAGAGATTAAGCCAGGATCAAACCATAGTTTAATTGGGGCATTTAAGCTATTTTTTTAGAAAGATGCCTTATAAAAAAAACATTTGGTTTGCATCTCTAGGCAAAACAAAGGCACTGATATATTTTAAAATCAGTAAGTGCAATTTTCATTCGGCTGAAACAGCTCAGACTTACATTTTAGTCTGGGACTAAGCTTAAGCCATGTCTGTGAAACTGGGGTAAGCAAAAATCAAAATGAATATCTATTTTTCATACTGTACATGTTGTGTTGCCTAAACTGAAGAACTTTTATTTTATAATAATTAAATTAATTAATTAAATGAAAATAATTATTGACTAGTCTAGTCAAAGACTATCTAAATCGTTATAATGGTAATATTGCGCATCTCTAGCACTCAAGTCTGGGTAAATAAAATAATATGTGATCCTGGACCAAAAAAACAGCCAGAAGGGTCAATTTTTCAAAATTGAGATTTATATATAATCTGAAATGAATAAGCTTTCCACTGATGTATAGTTTGTTAGGATAGGACAATTTTTGTCTGATATACAACTATTTAAAAAATCTACAAACTGAGGGTGCGAAAACTCTAAATAAAGAAAAAATTGCCTTTAAAGTTGTCTGAATGAAGTCCTTAGAAATTAATATTACTAATAAAAAAAAAAAAAATTTAAAGATCATGGAAAAGGATATTATGGAACATAATATTCCCCCTGAGGGAATATTTGCCTAAAAGAGAAATCGGTAATGTTTACAAATACAATGCATTTTTGCCTACTACTACAAATATACCTGTGCAACTTAAGGTTTTGTGGTCCAGGGTAACATTTTTCAGGTTCAGTACGTAAGTTAAGCTCAGTTTGTTTACATAAGAAAACAGTTATAATTAAACAAAAAGTCCAACTTACAAAAGTGGAATTATAAATCAGCAAGTTCTTTTGTTAGTACCTCTGTCAATCTCATCCTGTTTTTTTCTCTCTACAGGAACATTTCTGGAGTCTGGATAAAGTTGAAACAAAACTTCCTCCTAAACTCACTATCCAGATCTGGGACAATGACAAGTTCTCCTTTGATGATTTCCTTGGTAAGACCAAAACCCCACAGTCGTCCCTCGTGCCAGATCACTCCTCAGCTCTCTTCCGCAGCTTTGCCACCCTCAGCAAATTTAGTCGTGTTAACCTTGCAAAGCACCGCAAAGCTGTTTTTCAAGCATATTTCTCAGCCTTGACATGACAGAAGAAAAACGTTCTGTGGAACTGGACCACACTGATAGGACCATGTGTGTGGTTTATTGTCATTAACCTATACCTCTGTCTATATGAATATGTGCGTACAGGGAGATGGTTACCAAACCCTCCTTAACCTGTGTGAGGTTACCCACCACACTGTTGTGTAGCGTGACCGTCAGCATAAATGCGCTTAACAATCTTAATGCAAATACATCATTCAGACCACAGGAGTGCTCTACAACATCTTTACTGCTAATGTTATTATTATCAGCTGAACCTAATTTCCAGCATGTCAGCACAACTGGAAGAGAAATAAGTTATGACTCGACTCCTTAAAGACCTCTATAAAATACACTGATCTATGTACATTTGTAAAATAATTAGCATCCGACCGCAATGGGAAAACCTCAAAGCAAACCACTGACTGCCAGCTGCAAAGACTGAAGGTCACAGACGTTTTTGACTGATATTATGGGAAATGATTGAGAAAAACAAGATTAGGGCACTTCCTGACCGTTGCTTCTATTATATTTGTATTTCTTATGCATAGATGATCTCCATTTACATGTATTCTTCTCTTCAAAATCTTCTCTTGTATTTAATGTGCAGTTTTGTCTCACTGCTGTTATGTGTCATTGTGTGTGTTGTACTTTTCGCAATATTTCTTCTTACTCTCACTCTAAGGCTCTTTGGAAATGGATCTGAACCAAATGCAGAGTCCAGCAAAGTCTCCAGACAAGTGTGGTCTTCAGATGTCCTCTCAGTCCCAGGACAGACCGGTGTCTTTGTTTGAGCAGAAGACAGTAAAAGGCTGGTGGCCTTGCGTGTGTTACAAAGAAAATGAAAAGATACTTGCAGTAAGATTTACAGTACACACACACACACACACACACACACACACACACACACGAGGGTTATTATTGTCTTTAGAGAAATTCACAATTTTCTCTTTCTTTGTTTAGAATTTTATTCATCGTGGTTCATTTTATCACTTTTTCATCTTGAACAGCATCACAAACTGCTCTGTTTTTCTATGATGACACATACTATACCTTTTTTTGTTTTATAAATAAAATCAGATGGCTGGTGTTAATCATTTGGGAACAAACAGTTAGGATTAGGGTTTGGCTTACTTTAATGTAAATATGCATAATTTATTGTTGTAAAAATATACTGAAAGTACATGCAACATGTAACAAGGACATCTTAAAATAAAGTGTTACTATAAAGTTAATATTAATTATTTACAATAAGGTCAGTTAGGTAATACTGATTAATTAATTAACTGAATCAACAAGCAATACATTTGTTGCAGATATTAATTTATTATTATTATTAATAAATAAATAATGTATTTGTCTAACATCTGTATTTGGCTAATGTAAATAAATGAAACTTTATAGTGTTACCAATAATTAAATATATTTTTATAACATTTATAAATAAAAATTAAATTAAAAAAATGTGATATATTTGGTAGACTGATTTATCCATGGCATTGCAGGTTTAAATTGATCAGTTCATGTATTCCCAAGATCTTGTTTTTGCTAACTGAGCTGCTTTTTGTCACTCAGGGAAAAGTGGAAATGTCACTGGAAATCATCTCAGAGCAGGAACAGGATGAGAGGCCTGCAGGACTCGGCAGAGATGAGCCCAACATGAATCCCCATCTAGATGAGCCTCAGTAAGTCAAGCGCACCCACCACAATCATCGCCCTTACCAAATAACCAAAAAGTTAGCGTTATTATTGGCGCTTAGCACAAGGTAGGAATTACAGACTTTAATGTAAGGTTGCTAATATATTTTCTCTCTCTCCAGGCGTCCTGAGACCTCATTCTTATGGTTCTCATCCCCATATAAGACGTTTAAGTTCATTGTGTGGAGGAGGTTTAAGTGGATCATTCTGGGCTTCTTTGTACTCTTTTTCATTATTCTCTTCCTTGGAGTATTTCTCTACGCCTTCCCTGTAAGTATGTGTGCAATGGTAGTAATTGTGTCGAGAAAAGAAGAGGATTAAAGTTTAAATAGAGGTTTCTGTGATCATGAACTGTTTGATCAGAGATGCGTGTCTCTGATCGTAGTTCAGGAATGCAGCATGTGTTATTCAGAACTGTTGACACACTTATACACACATACACTCTGAAGACATTTCACACAGTTCTGTGTAACGTACATTTGTTGAAATTACATTTACTATTAGCAATATGTTAAAAAAACCAACAATGTTTTGGGTTAGTAAATAATTTTATTCAGCAAGCATCAGAATTGACTAAATATATTTGTAATGCTACAGAATATTGTGCCATTCGGTGCCATTCAAAACAACCATGTGACCCTGAAGACTAATGGCTGCTTTGACATCACAGGAAAAAAATACATAGATATATAGGATATATATATATATAGATATATAGATATAGATATAGATATATAGATATAAGATATATTAAAATAGTATTTAATAATATAACTATAATGTATATTAAAATAGTAATATATTGCATTGGTATTTATTTTGATATATTAAAATAGTATTTAATAATATAACTATAATGTATATTAAAATAGTAATATATTGCATTGTTTTTTTTTTTTAATTAATAAAAAAACAGATTTTTATGTTCTTTAGTGAAACATAAAAATATATTTTCATCTTATAATTTGTATTATATTTATATTTATAGAATTTAAAACATGCTAGAATTTGTAATTTAATTTTTTTTTTTTTTTCACAGAACTATGCTGCTATGAAGATGGTTGGACCCTTCAGTGGAGTGGGAAAAGGAATGCAGTGAGACTGGGATGAGAAAAAGGACATAAACCCTCACATCAATTACCAACCACACCAAAACTCCATCCACACATCTCTGTCCATCCTACTGGAGACATCTGTGCTGCTTGTGCACATGTCCTCATGACTCAAGAGCCAAGAGCAAACTGAAGGCAGGCTGAGAGTATTTGAAGTCTTCATGTGTGCGTTAGCCTGTTCTAGTCCTAAATGCATGAAAGTTGCATAACGTCTGTATGTGTTTGTACATGTATTATACGCTGCACTCTCTGCCCCATATCTGACCCGGTCCTGAACCTTCTCAGTATTCTCTTTAACTCCCACTTACACTTTCATCTCTCTGCCGGTTTAATCCTTTTTCATGTCTCCTGTAAAACTGGCTTCTTTCTTCACAGCCAGATGCTTCTTTCTTCTTCCTTCACGCAGAGACCGAGCCGCGTCGCACTACCTCCCATCCATTCGTTCCTCTCCTTTCAACAGCGCTGGATCTTTAGGTTAAACCCTGATTTGTACCGTTAGGCTGTAAGATCCGAGACAGCCCGGTTATTAGCTGAGCCCCCGCTGTCAGCAAGCCCACCTCTCTGATTACTATCACACTCTGTTATTTTGCTTTAGCAAAATCCTCACTAAATGGACTCGGGGTCAACTGTGGGTTGGCAACATGTGTGTGAATGTATGTATACGTGTGGAATGTGGGCTGCGAATGAGAGTGAGAGATAAAAGACTTGTTTATTTGTGCAAATGTTACACTCACGCCCCGGTGCCTTTGTGCCTTTTTGCATTTGACTTTGTAAAGTATGAAAATGAACAGGCGCATCTGGAAGAAGTTGCCAGACTTCTAAACACGCCTGTGAAGGAGCTGTTACATGATAAAATACACAAATTACTTGTTTTCTCTCCATGACCAGGTCATGAGCTCCTCCTCTACCTAATTGAGTTTTTTTCCACATTTAGTGAAACAGGAATCTCAAAACTTAAACTTTTTGCATTATACATCGCATTTATGTGATGGAGCTTCTCTACGAACAGGAAACGTCAAAAAATCTGGGTTAATCCGAACTAACCTGCTGGATTTCCGGAAGTGTTTACATTTTATTTAAAAAAATGAGAGCAGAAGTAGTGAAGAAGAGATTTGATGTTTCCATAAAGTCACTGATTTGACAGGAAAAAGGATGTGTTCCTATCTCTTTTACAGAATGAAGAATATGAGCGATTACATTTTTTTTTCATCATAGCTATTTTCTGTGCGTGGATCTACAATATCGCTGATTTATGAAAGGAAAGTGAATAAGATAAAACATAAACCAAAAAGCCTTGCCTAAGCGATCTCTTGCCAAATATTGTACAGTATATATCTGAATAACTGATTTATGCACAACACAAATCCCTATGCTGAGCATCTAGTCAAGTAAGTTTCTTAATTTGACAATCAAAATGGATATTTCTGTTAATGCACGTTGTTTAATTGCCTTAAAGCTCCGGCTGTCAATTCACTGTTAAATCCATTGTATTTGTATCTCACTGTGTAATACACTATGGTCAAATATATACCTCTATATACACCATTTTCTATATATTTATCTGTTCATTTTGAGTCAGATGTAATTGAAGTTTCTTTTACAGAACTGTGTTGCTTTTATTATTATTATTTTTTTTTGTCAGCAGATCCGTGGACCACCTTATAAGCAGATTTAACCTTTAAAGCCAATCCACAACAGACTGGTCAGGATGTTTGACTTGGAGAGCAAATTAGAAGCAATCTAGCGCCCAGCCAGGGTTTCATGAAGTCGAGGGCAACTTGCTCTTGCTTTTCTACCAGGTGTTCTGTGAAGTGAGGGATTTCAAATATGATGCAGTGTATTTCTGATACAATGTTCTGAACTCACTTTTCATTTGGTGTAGGGTACTCTTACAGTACATGGGTCTTGTTAACTCTTAATGGTGTAGGGAGGAAATGTTAAATGTTATAACGTTGTAAATCTGGTGAGCATGACACCGTTGTGAAGTCTCACACTCTCTCACTCACTGTAACAAGGTTTTAAAATATAGAAATGGCTATATCATCGTATCCAGCGCAAGTTATAACAGAGTGATAGATTTGGCACCCAGTGAAACCACATCCTCACTGTAGCTCTGAGTGTTGCTGCAGCACAACCTGAATGGGACCATGGACACCAGTTCATGTAAAGTGACACTTCATTTAAATGTGTAATTTTTACATGTTACGAGTGGTTACTATTATAATAACTTAATTATGCATACGTTTATGCAAGACAAACTTTAATCCTGACCCTAACCATATAGTAAGTACTGTAATTAATATTACTGTAAGTAGTGTAATTAATTAATATTATTCAGTAGTTAAATGTAAAAATATTAGCGTAATTATACTGGTGAATATTAATTAATGGCACCTTAAAATTAAGTGTAACTGGGTTATTTTTTTTACTTTTATGTAACAAAGACACATTAAATAGATCAAGTGACAGTATTTTTTTTTTAGTATTTGAGCATTTCTGTTTTGAAATCTATTCTTTGAACCTTCTGCTAGTTATTCAATTAAATTCAAATTTATTTATATGGCGCTTTTTATGAATCGGCTTTACAGGAAACAAAGTTTCTACAATAGGCTTATATATTGTAGGAACTTAAAATATTTCACTAATGGCAAAATGTGGTAATTCTGTATGTTGCCTGGGGGTTTGCATCTTCTGAGGTCCTCTGAGAGGGTTGACATTATCTCTTCTCAGGTGTTTGGTAATTTCAGATTATTTAAGGGTTTGATCCAGCCTGAAGCTTGTAAAATTCCAGAGTTTGGGGACAAAATTTGTGGATTAGTGGATTTTGCCATCCTAGGTACTACCAAAACATTATAGAAGCTTGGGAGAAAAAAAAGTGTTACTCCTTCCACATAAATAACCATCACGGCAATAAAATAAAAAAATTAAACATTATGGTGATATTATTTTAAATTGTAATAATATTTTGCTATATATATATATATAATTTTTTAAATAATGTTCTGTATGTGATATTTGATTAAATAAATCCAGTCTCCATAAATATACATTTATTGCACATATAGTGAAAAATAAAGTTTTTTACTTTTTCAGTATTCCTTTTGAAATGCTAAAAGTAATCAGAAAATCAGGTCAGTGGACATTATTGGCATTCATGAGCACAAAATGTATTCTTTCAGAAAATCTATAAAGAGCATCTTCTATAATGTGTCTTCATACACAGTTAATGTAGAAAGAAATTTTTAATATGTAAGATTCATTCAGCCCAATAATAACTTTATCAAGGCAAGAATTGATGTACAATTATTCAAAATCAGACTCATTGACACTTGAGAAATACAAACAGGAGAACAGAGGATTTAGTTCTGTATAGGAGGGAAATTTGTACAGCCATTTTCTTATGTACAAAATCAACTCAATCTTGATAAGGTATTGATTTGTGCCTTAGCTTTCTGTAAAGGAAGTGACATCATAGTCAAGTCAATTAACGCTTGAACAGCAAATCCACGCTGTTCACTAACCTGTGCTTGAACTTGTGAAGTCTGCAAATCGTTGACTGTAACTTTGTTTCAACAGTCTTCTAGTTTTCCTTAATTGCTGCTGCCTTTCTCCCGCTTTCTCAGTTTCTTCACTCCGTCCTGTGTAGATAACAGGCACGTGAACGTCAAGCTTGGTTTGGGTGTGTTATTTCAGCCTCAGTGAACTTCCTGTGCTCCCTGACCGCTGTCCACATTCTGCATGGGTGGGAGGCAGGAGCCAGACTCTTGTCACCACTTTCGGTCTCTGCTTTGTTTTGGGGAATATCAGATATCACCAGCTGAGAGGGGTTTCTACAAATTAGGCCCCTGATGCAAACAAGAAAAAATTTGGCAATATTTGTTAAATTGACAGTGATATTAATATTAAATATATCTTAGCCTGGTTGAAAATAGGCCTTTGAGTAAAAGTCAATGCCTTTGCTTTTGCGTTTTAATGGGTTTTACTATGTTTGAGGCAAAGGCGTGACTTGTTCTCCACATGGAAAAGGATCACTGGGCTTAACAGAACTTATTTTTAATGTTTCTTGAGTGAGAACATGGAAAAATTCAGACAGTCAACATCAAAAAGCCTTTCCTATAAAACCACATCTGCATTGACTGCTTTGACCTTGCCAAGATTGCCCCCAGCCGCTATCACCAAATCCATGTAGACAACATTAATGGATTAATAACACCAGAACTATGGGAACATCATGGGTGCTTTAAGAAATAGATGATTTTGGATGTGGGTTCTTGATAATTATCCATCTTTGGATTTACATTTGTTGCATGTTTATTCTCTGCCTTTATGGCAGCTAACTGAATAATAGTCTCACTAAGTGGCCTCTTAAAGTGCATTTTGCGAGCATATGCATATGTATTATCTCATTTTACACTTAATTATCAACTGAATAAACAAGGTGGAATTTTGAACTGCGAAATGGAAAAAGCTATATAATTTTACAAGCTGAGCAATCACTAGATTTTTGATGTGTTGAGTCACCTTTGTTTCTCTTGCCTTTGTTTTGACAATGCCTGAGGTTAAGCATGCTTGTGCTCTCTGAATAGTGAAATGATGTACTTTTTTTCTGGACATTAGTTGATCATCCAACATAATCAAATTAGTTATCATAGGTACAGGAAGTGTGCAAATACACTGAAATGTGCAGACAGCATGTTCAGCTTCACGTAAAAAAGTAAAATTCTTTTATTCTTCATAGCATACTTACAGTAATTCATGAATTTAATTGCAACTAAACTATACAAAACTTTTTTTATTCATTGAAATAAACTAAAACTATTTTAAGGAACTTATAAACTAATAGAAGTTGCAAAAGCGAGAAAAAAGAAAAGAAAAAAAAATTCTGGACATTAACTGATCACCCAACATAATCTCATTATCATAGATGCATAAGTGTGTAAAGACACTGTAACGCATTGTACAAACAGCACCTTTGAAACATAAGTATGTTTAAACATAAGCCAGTTCAATTCTTTTAGGTTCATAGAAATTCATGAAATGAATAGGTAGGGTTATTATAGTGAATTAAACCAAACCATAAAACCCTTTCCATTAGTTGAAACAAACTAAAATATATTTCAAAGAAAAGTAGCAAAAACAACTAAATTACTTAATATGAAAATGCATAAAATATTAAACAAATCTATATATTAATGAAAACTATGATAGTATCTTCGATGCTAAAAACTGTTAATTGTAATTGGTTTTATTGTATTTAATTAATATGTTCAATGTTCATTATATCATTCACAAAATACTTGCTTACAAATATCTATATAATATAATTTTGTAACTAGAATATAATACATAATAAACACATGTATCATATTATAATGCACAAATATGCTTCTGTGCATATGTACATACTTTTTACTTTGTAAATATATCTGAAATGCTGTCAGTGCATCAGTGTTGTACATTTCAGCATATCCAAACATACAAAATGTGCTTTAAAATATAAATACCTAAGAATACCAAACATCCCAAACATGCTCAACGGGTGACATGTCCGGTTAGTATGCTGGCCATGCAAGAACTGGGACATTTTCAGCTTCCAAGAACTGTGTACAGATCCTTGCAACATGGGGCCGT
>JAUCNO010001819.1:6771412-6795081 GCA_032353835.1 Enteromius viviparus
TATGCTCTGAGAGCGCCTCGGAAAAGAGGGGCGGGGTTAGTGGAGCTCATGAAGATTTAAAGGGGAAGTACTCAGAACAGAGTGCTTTGAAAATAAAATGAGCATTTTTTACTCTTTTTTTTTTTTTTAAATATACAATTTTAATTTTTTAAATAAACTATATTACAAACTTTCCATTAAGACCCTAAAGAATCATATAAGCCAGTGGAAAATTGGCTTTGTATGACTGCTTTAATACTTAAAGGATTATTCCATCATTTATCAGTTATATATTATTGTATGTTAAAGGCTTACTTTATCTCAGTTAAAGGGTATTTTCATCAAAATCTAAATTTTGTCATTATATAATATATACATATTTTCAAGTTATGCATGTTACACTGATTATGGAGACTTATAAATATTCTAGATAAATTACAGGTATATAGGTTTGTGTAATATTTCTGTTGGCGTTATTTACATATTTACCCCTACAAAATTCAAAATGTAATATTTTAGGGAACTTCTGCCTTAATAACAGTTTTCAACAAAGTCTCTGCATGGTTCTCTCCAGATTGCAATCCTCCGTTTCCTCTTTGCTTCGCCACATATTTCCCGGATCACAGCCCTCAACCGCGGTGAATGTCCATTAGCCTTGTGATGGCCATTAGCCTTGAGTTCACGCTGCATGGGCCGCTAAAGCCTCCTGAATATGTGCTTTGGACAGTGAGGTGTGTTTGACTTCAAACCCACGTCATCTTTCTTCTGTTAGACAGAAGCCTGGCGGACATGCATCCTGATTCAGACTGATATGAGAGAAAATATTGAGCCTGGAGCTTGACCAGTGCATTGGAGGCCTTGGAAGGGCAGAACAGTGGTTGAGACGAGTCTGCATGAGATGACAGTCTCCAAGAAAACTGTGTCCAAAAACACAAGCTTCTGTAACAAGCTCCAAAGAATTCTTCCTATCCTCATGAGCTCAGTGTCAGACAAAATCTTTCTGTTTATAGAAGGATGATGCTCACTGTGTGTCAGCCATCCACCACTGATGATGACATTTTTTAATGACAGTTTCCACCCCACTTAATTCACACTTTATTGCTATCAACCATTTGTACATATTTTTAATATTGAAATGTGTGTACATAATGTACATGTGTGTGTGTGTATCAAATTAATTTATATAAAATCAGTGGAGTTGAATCATGTGATACAACTCTATTCGCTTTACTGTTTGCATCACTCAACTTGTGAATTTTTCACATTTGTTAATAAAAAACAAGAAAATGTATTATTTTAAACATTTTTGTAGATGTGAGCTCAAGGGCGTCAGTGGCCATTCAGCACTCATGAACCTCACCTTGGCCAGATCTTTTGAAATTTACTGATCTTCTAAGTCTGATGTCTCTATAGTGGTTAAACATGATATTATTTGATTTGGATAAATCATTTTTTCCTCTCATTAATCTGTTGTTAGTTTTGACTGAGGGCAAAATCTAACTTCCATGATGTATAGAGCATTGGCTTTTTTGACAGCTTTTATGATGTTGTTTATTAAATATTTTTATTCAATAAATAATATTTTATATAAATAATAGTAGAATTTTATAATTAGTATTTGGAAATGGTCTGTGTTCATGATAGTGATTAGTTACATTATTCTGTCGTTAGATGGCGACAAAAGAATGTTTATATGAGTGAGCAGTAAAGACTTTTATGTTAAAAGAGACTAAACAGGGTTGTACTTTTTTACTTTCAACAACACCTTGTAAGATGCCGCTTTCAAATCAATCATAACAGATGAAAGGATAGTACAGCAAAAAGTCTATCACTTTCCTCTGCGGATATTCAAACGAATGTTTTATTGTGAATATGAGATTGAGCTGAAGAATGGATGCTGTTTCAGATGCAGGTAATAATTACACTCGCTCAGTCCATCTCTCTCTCATATCACTGGACTCTACGCAATACAGTGAGCAATAATGCAATACGTTTTCAATAAAGCATCTCAATGCTACTTTGTTACTAGTTCTAAAGTGACATTTATGAATTAGAAACAAAGGCTTGGGCTGTTAATTTTACATTAGTGGTAGTTCGTATAAAAAAAAGTTTTTTCAAAGACTAGGACTAGTTAAACTAGGGCACAATATACTGTAAGGTTTATTTCTGTATTTATTTTTTACAGGTGTTACCAGTAATTAAAATTTTACATTGCATTGTGTTTTAGGGTCTTAAAGGTCCGTAAAATGAATGGCGGTATTTTTCTGTTATTTTATGGATTTTATAGTGTACAGTTGTATCACATGTTGATATACAGTCATATTGCACTGCCACTCTGATATTGATATATAATTTATAAACTGGCCACCCAGTTTTACAGTACCTTAATTTTGCACTTGGGCTGTAACAGTAGAGAAAAAGGCATTGATGATGATTTCTGAGAAGGGTGATCTATAGCCTAACTACTAGGCTAATAGTTTTACAGATCCCTCTATTTTGAGGCACACAAATGGACTATATTCTTCCTCAGAAAAAGGGAGAGTAAAAGAGAAAAGGATCACTTAAATAATGCACTGGTAATGTGAAAGCATCACTTTGAAGTGTTCTTTAAGGAAAAGACGTTTAGATCTTCTGACTTTAGAAATCTGTGCCATAAACCGTTATATTTGGTGCTGCCAATGCACATAACATAAAATACCTCTCAAAGAGTCTTTGTTTCTGCGTTTATGCCATGGAGTACAGATTGCTGTTCTGAACTCTTTTGACCTTCAGCTTATAATTCTTATGATTCTTTTATGAGTCAACTTGTCTGTTTCACTTAAGCATTCGCTAAAATTTAGGATTGTGACTGGTGCCATTTACTTTCAAACATGACTCCTTCAAGAGGAAGAAAGACATCTCTGTGAAGTTTCTAAAAGAAAAAAGTGAAAAGAGTTGAAAGAACACGTGGACCTTTAAGATGTCTGAATACGTACGGTATGTGCCATGGTAGTGTGTTTCTCTACATTGTTTCCAAAGAGCCGTCAGGAATGATCAGTGAGCTGAGGCGAGTTTCCAGAGGCTTCCCCTGACTCGGTGACACCCTGCAGAGAGCCTGTCTGAGGCTGAATAAAAGAGCGAACGCTTATCCCAACCCAAAGACATAAACAATGAATATCCACAATCACTGTTTTGAAACTGCAAAGTACAGATCCAGAAGTGTAAACACCATTTTGCAAAGCTGGCCTTCATAATCTGATTTAAACTTGGAAATACTTAAAACAAAGGTTTAGGATGTAAAATGAAAAAGAAATTTATAATATTCTGCGCTATTTTAGGTCACTATTCCAGCTAGGAGACATACTAAATACTAACGCATTTAACTTTTCGCTCAAACTGTTATCATGATAATATAAAACTGCATTAAATCTAATAAAGCCAACATAAAAATGTTTTCAGTAGTGGTCTTTTGGATTCTGCTGTATATTTCTTAATACGTTTGTCCTATCGTTACTTCCACGTAGATCTGGAATAGTCCATGGAAAGGAAAAGGAGTTTAAAGTCCTCAAGATCCAAGATGAATGGTGTTTATTGTAACTTGGCACATCCCGTCTCTCTCAGACAGCAATGTCTTTGTGCTTTTGCAAAATATGTGTGTTCCATGGATTGTTGCAAGCTGGAAATGTGATATTTCTCAATTCTTACACTCCCTCTAGTCTCTCTTTTTGTCTGTCTTTCTGTCTCTCCATCATTTCACCCGCTGCCCTCTCCACTTGTAATTATGTTAAAATAAACAGTAACCCAAGCAGCCACATCATACGACAACAACACTAAACAACAAAGACATTCTCTGCTTGAGTCAAAACAATGTGGTGAAATGCTCCAAAGAATTTGTTGCTTTTTGAAGAGGGTTTGTTCTGAAAATAAGTTCATTATTCATCAATATTTAGCATAATGATTCAAACGAATGTTCTATTTAAGAGTAAGATTGAATTGCAGGCGAGAGTGATATGGTAGGCTAACATTTCTACAGTGAAAGCCTGTGTCTGTGTAACTTTGCTCTACTGAACCTGAAATGACCTGTGATGTCATTGTACTCCTCAACAGACCGATGAAGACCCACAGAAAACTGAGCGACTGTTATATAACGCTGAAACTCTAAGCCACAGCTTGCTTTCTCTTTGATGGTGTTCACAGCGAACACCTCAAACTACGTCACGGCTCAGTTTTGTCCACTCGCCTTCCCTCGATCGCCATCGCTCCCAAACCAACGCGGTGTTGGTTAGTGCGATATTTCCATCCAGTGTGATGCAAAGAACCAATTTTACATTTCTGGGCCAAACATTCCGTCTGTTTTCTTGCTGTTTGCTCTGAATGAAAACAAACCAAAACATGACAGAATCCTCTGGGCCTATCTTGGAAGATTGCGCTCACCATCAAATTACCAGTCACCAGAGTTTTGTTTACCGTCGTTTGAGTGGTTGTGTGGGTTTGTCTTATTAAGCGCTCCACATTGCATCAGAAGCTGTCTCTTTGTGGAATTGAGGGAAGGCCCCTGTGCTCGTTCCAGAAGCGGTTACATGCACTTGGCAGCTGTGAACCCAGTAGCTAAAAGCACATGCTAGATTTTATGTCTTTGACTTAAAAAAACAGAACCCATATTGATTAACTTGACTGCATCAAATTAGGCTCTGGTTGCAGTGTAATAATAACATTAATCACCCGTTTACCTCTAATCTTCTTTCTCTCGTTCTCTTGTCTCTCACACTTTTCAGGCATATTCTCAGTCCAGGACTTGCAAGCCTGATGATAGGATTGCCTGACGATTGTTGACGATCTTATTAAATTGTTAATTTCCGTAAATACTTTTAAAAGATGTAATCAATGTATTCTTAACATCAAACAGGTGGTCAGATTGAGTGGTGTGTTTTGGTATTTCCATTTCCATGTACATTTCATAGGGGTTGGTAAGATTATTAAAATATATCTCTTATTTTTACAAGTGTTGTATTTATTCAATTAATCCAAAAAAACTGTAAATGCAGTGTCTTCATGTACAGTGTAATGCAGTCAACTTTGGTGTCTCATGATGCTTCAGAAATCATTTTAATATGCTGATTTGGTGCTCGTAACGTTTCAAAAGTATTGTCAATGTGAAAAAATGGGTGCTTTACCTAGCAACATTAAAAAAACAGCATTAATAGATGTATTTTGTTGCATTATGAATCAATATCAATCAATTCAACATGGCCTTGCTGACTAAGCAATAATTTTGAGAGGAACAAACCTTGTTTGAGAGTGAGAGATAGATAGAACCCTCTTAAAACATAGAAACATACTGAGGTTTCACAACATTGACTGAGGTTTATTTAAAATCCAAAAGAAGCTTTGATATATACTACTGTCAAACTCATCAGCACAGGGAAATAAATATAACCTCTTGGGTTTAGAGAAATCAAATAGTTTCTGAACACTAAGCCCTACTGGTTATTAGCTGTATTGTCTCCATGGTAACATGAACAAACATTAGAGTAGTCTATGTTCTTTATATTCTCTTTAGTGAATGCATAGGTAAATAAATATATGATGGCTAGAACACATTTAAATTATCAGACTGACTTCTTTTCCCAGTAGCCATATTCAGTTTTCGACCACATTCTTTTGATGGATTGGCTGAGGCCACTCTTTCCAGTTCAAATGCCATGGAAAATCTCTTCATCTCTCAGAGGGGAATGATATGCAGGGAATAAGTGGGGGAAGACATCGGGGAGAGTAAAATAACCTGCACAAAAACATAGAGGTTGTCCTTTTTTTCCAAGGGGTTGTCCTTTTGCTGTTTGGTTTGTTTTTGAAGTGGTGTGTTTGAGGCAGAACTCCGCCAATGGCATAAGGACTTCCATGGGCCTGCGTGCCCGACACAGAGGTGCTCCGCAGGGGAAAGCCTCTGCCAGGGCTCTGGCTCTGGTGCCCTGGGCAGCCGTCCAGTGGTTTGTGGTAGAGTGCAATGGCAGTGAAACCGCGGCGAGTGCTCCCGCTCCCACATAGTTTCTGGTCAGACTGAAACATTACAGCCCAGAGAACGCTGCCCGTCTCCGCCAGACAGCCTGCATGAGATCAGCACTGCAAACATGCGATCATGAACCCCGCTGTGCAAAGCGTTTATGAACGCACGACGCCACAGCATATGGTGGTTCTGTTGTTATTTTGAGTTAAGCAGTTCAAAGGCTACATTATTTAAAGCCATGTTAGCTTGTTGTTTATTAGGGTCGTCCAGTGCTCATGGCATGCAGTCAACAACAAAAGCGTCAGTGCATGTGTACACAGTCCAACAAATAATACATTGAACAAAATATTAATATTTCTTAATGTCATGTCAAAGCTTTCAGCTGCCACAGTAATATATCTTCAATGATCTTCATTTTTGGAATGGACTGTGCAAATTGTAATGTTAATTTTAATGGCAAAATTTAATTCAAATATAATTAATTGCAAATAAGTAATCTGCATGTCACATAATTAATTAACTATGTTTTATCAAGTGCTGTCAAAAGGATTAATTGTGATTAGTTGCATCCAAAATAAACTAATATTATGTGTGTACTGTTTATATTTATTATGCGTCTATAAATACACACATTTATATTTGAGAAAAAAATTTGTTTGTATATTAAATATATTTATAAATAATAGAAATTATATTAATATATTAATGTACATATTTAAAATATACTGTATGTTTGTGTATTAAAAAACTCAGTATTTGTCTTTTCCCCCCTCTTGATGTTACCTTTTTTTTTTTCGTTATAAGTACTGTATTAGGGCTGTGCAATATGGACAAAATAATCATATTGCGATTTTTTTTTTTTTTTTTTTTTTTTTAACTAATATTGCAATTGTGATTTTATTTGCGATTTTGGCAACCGTTTTTGCTTTTTCAAACAAGCTTCATACATACATTCTAAATGTATTTAGTACATAAGAAGTGCGTAATAAAACATTTCACAATGAATGAAATAACATTTATTGACAATGTGCGCATGCATATATCTGTGCACATATGATAGGTAATTGCGTTGGTAATTTCGTTGTGCCGTTTCTGAATAAAAAATTCTGAATAAAAATCTAAATAAATTCATAGATAAAATTTCAGCCTTATGCAATTTAGAAATAGCAGGTGCTTAAATTGCGATTTTTTTATTTATTTATTTATTTATTTATTTATTTATTTATTTATTTATTTATTTTTTTGCGATTAATTGCACAGCCCTATACTGTATATGAGTCAGTTTGGGAACAGTTGAATGTCAATGTTTATTTTGTCACACACATTTCATGCATGTTTCATCTCTTTTCTCACCCTCAGTAAGTAGGACCAGTAAGTGGCTTATTGGAGGACAAATAAAGTCTGTATTGAGAACATTCTCAGAATTTGAAAAATAAAACAAAGTATAACACTATGAAATACTTACGGATAACAGATCTAGCTGTACACCTTTCAGTTCATGTTTGTTGCTTGGGGTTACCATGGCAGCCAGCTTCCTTGAATTCATCTCAAGTCAAAAGAAAATAGCTTTTTCTCTTATCCTTTCATGTCATCTTTTTGCCAAATTCGGATCAAAATCATATGTGGTTGTGATTACCTTGACCCAGTGGAGACTAGGCCTGGACTCTCCGCTGTGTAGCTCAAAACTGCCATGTTACTCAAGGCTGTTGACTTTTTTTCGGTCGGTTCCAAAAAATTCTTGACACTGTTGAATGAGGCCTTGTTAAAGCTAACGCTTAATTTTATTCATACTTAACCTATTTACGTAACCTTTCTCTAACCAAGCTGTCCCCTGAGATGAAAGATCATTTTTGAAGAAAAGACCTGGCAGCACTTGGCAACCCTAATCTGGCAACGAAGGCAAAAACACATTACATAAGGAGCCACCATTACTGTTGTGGGCTGGAGTAATTTATGTAATTGATGTTTTTGACCTGAGGTGACTTGTGTTTTCAAACAGTTTAACTTGCAAATACATTAAGGCCTGTGTTTCGGCACAATTAAGTATCCAAAAATAAATCTTTTAATCTTAGTAGACTAGATCTACATAGACAGTTATTAATTCAGTGTTATAGACATCACCAAAACAACTACATATATGTAATATGCTGACTGCCTGAAACACTACAGGTCTGTAGCTATAAATTAAGCCTGAACAGCAACACACTTTGTAAAGAGAATCACAAGTGGCCCTTTTATTCAATTCCATTGACTCACCATTGCCAGTAACCAATACAACAACACTGAAAACAAACTGGGAGCTGCCTTGTTGTAAATCACAGCCATCACAGTAAAAAAAAAAAAATGCAAGCAAGTGAGATTTGTTCTTTTGAAATCGCCCCCCCACTAAAGAAAATTACTGTCACTCACATATTTTCTTGTTGCCGAGCTAAAATGATCACAGAATGAATATATCTATATAAGAAAATGCAGAGTGGATCCAGCGGTACTTGGTTCTTAAAAAGCGCCGTCTGGCCAATTTTTTTCCTATCACTCTTTCTTATTCAAAAAATGACTGTTATGCCTTTGCACTGTGTCTCACCTCTCTCGTAAAATGATTTCACTGCACATGAACACACACAGCGACATGCACGCACATCATTTTTCAAAAGATGGTCTCTAGTATGTTTTTATAAGACTAGCACACAGTGTGATTTCTCCCTACATGTGCCAGAAGACAGTCGTACCTCTCTTTGCATTGATGGATATCATCAGGGTCTGTGTACTGTATCCAGCAGCCAGGTACATCCAGTTGGCTCTTTCCATTGGGTTGTCGGGGCAACGCATAATTAGATATGATGAATTAAGTTAATCAGATGGATGACCTGTCTTTGATTTTATGGCAGAACATCTTGATTCAAATGTCTATTTCTATCTTTTGTGAAATTAATAGGTATAGGATTTGATGAAAAAGAACAGTTATTGAGTAATGTTCTGTGTGGGAATGTCTTGCAGAAGGCTGTCAACCCATGCAAAGCAGCAATTTTCATAAGTTATAGAATTGTTTGACATCACTGTAACCTCAAATTATTAGCTTATTTAAAATGCTTATGAATCAGTATTACATTAGTTGATATTAGGTATTGTGCATGCTAATTTCTCCTATTATTATGTTTAGATCTTTTCCATCCATTGATCACTTTGAAGTAATCTACTGTATGAAGACTAATAATTTAATTACACCATTGTGTAGTCTTGAACAGCGCTCAAAATGAACATCCATTTTTCATACCGCAGTATAATGTGATTCCTAAATTGACTTAATTTTTAATCCCAAATTTACTAAACATAAATTAGTGTGGGATTATTAACATATAGAGCTGATGAAAATCAGTTCCAGATAATACACTAACAATACAGGAGTATCATGGATTATTTGCATATTTTATTTGCATTAAGGAGACATTTAAAACCAATTTTCCACAAGCTGATATGATTCTTTTGGGTCTTAATGGAAAGTTTGTAATATAGTTTGTGATTATCAAAGATAGTGTAAAAAACACGATTTTACCCTGTCAAAAACAGCTCTTTAGAAATCACTCTGTTCTGTGTACTTCCCCTTTAAATCTTCACGAGCTCCACTAACCCCGCCCCTCTTTTCGAGGCGCACTCAGTGGATCTTATTTTAGCCATATTTATAGTGAAACTTGCTAATAAGCACATTATTAGGAAAGTTGATTTGGTTAATTATAGGACATACTCACAGCATCTGTAGGTGAGGCTGAATGATCATGAATGATTTGTGCGAACATAAACGCATTTCGGTTGATCAAGGGCGCGTTTCCCTTCAGAACCAAACATAAGCTTAATCCTCTTCAGTCACTCAGATGTTGGGGGTAAATGACTACTGCTATGTTCATTAATACATTCAACAACAAAACACCCTGATCATTTAGTTTTGCTAGTTTAATGATGGCTCACTCAGGGCGGGTCTGAGGTAAGACACCAGTCAGTCTGTGTGACACGCTGCTGTCAATCAACTATTGTGGGAGTGGGATCTGATAGTAGATTTGAAATGAAAAGAGGATTTGATTGATACAAATTGTTTGTAAATTTGGCCCTTAATGTTAATTTATTTAGACAACGTAATTTAGAATATTGACCGTTTATGCAATAAATATTTTTTTGGCTTATTGGAAGCCATTGGCCAGAATCTAATTCTGCATCTCTGAAGCACATCCAAAAAGAACAGACAATACCATATGTGCTGTTAGAAGCACATTGATCATTTGTCTGTGAATACATTTCACAAACATTGTGTGACTGGGTTTGACCACAACATACTGTATCTTCAATACACATACTGTATGAAGGCAGTATCTTAACACCAGCAGATCCAAGGAGAAATGTGAGATTTCTACAATAGAGAGGCAGTAAGTACAAATAGCTCTGTAGTTGTTGTCTGCATCATACACGGTCAACATAATGCATTTCCACCAACCCAGCCAGAGAAAATATCATAGCTCCACTTTATTTTTTGTGCATGGCTGGTTTTCCTAAACATCTATGGCTTTTTCTTGAATAAGTATGATGTTTTCATGCTCTAGATCTAATTTCCTCCACGTCAGGTTGAGCCTGGACATAAAATCATAATTCAAACCTTTCTTGCGTGTGTGTATGTGAATGTGCGTGTCTCTGTCTTTATGCACTGTAAGTAAATGGAACTGGGATTTTTGAACAAAGGGAACATTCAGATGGTGCCATGGAGACGATCACTGCCGGGGATGTTAAGCCACCGGCGCTGGAAAAAGTTTGAGATCCAGAGCGCAGAAGCAGGGGTGTGGGATCTTGTGATGTGTGCTGTGCACTGATAAAAAGGGAGAGAAAAACCCATGCAGTTCCTGATGTTTCTCAGGAGTAGAGGTTAACATGCACTGCCAGTTTTGTCCTTTGTTTAAGTCTGACAGTGTTGAGAGATTGTGCTTTACTCTGACTCCATAGAACCGAGTTCATTATTGGGGTCATATGCAGAATCACTTCATTTTTTTTTAAAAATCGCATAACCAAATGACGTTCCATTAAAGTTCTTATACCTGTGAAAAGAAAACAAAAATTCACTTAATTCTCCACCGCTATTCATGACAGTACAACAATGCATGCATGTGCATTCATCTGCTTGTAAACAAGGCATAATACATCCAGGTTTTATAACAGAACAACTTTTTTTTTTAAGCCATGTAAAAATATTGACTTGACGAACATGGAAAATGACAATAATGCCATTTTCCTGTTGTCTGCAGCATTTTGGTCTTTTCTCAATGATAACTCTGCAAGATGTAATAGATGATTTTGTGAGATTTTCATGCTCTTTCAGTCTTGCAAATTGTGCGTTTAACATTTCCCCTCTGTCATCTCGAAACACATGACAAACAACAAAAACAGCACCTTTCACAGTTTTCTTCATTCACTGGTTGGTGACATTTCTCATTAACAGTTCATTACTCATTACTTAACCTGCGTCCATCAGATGATCTCTATACTACTGGACGAATCTACATGTACAACCAATCAAACCACTCATTCTGATGACGTATATGTAGCGACGGAACCTGTAACCAGTTATAGCTAGCTTCATTAAAGCAGTAGGAAAATGTCGTCAAGTGATTTCTATATCTGAAACGATATGAAAGTAGCTGGTATTTACAGTCATTCACTGATTATTTTCGAAGAGTTTAGCAAGCAATTGAGCATCGCAGAACTGCTGCGCCATCGCGTTGCACCCGCCTCAGTCGTGCCGGGGGTGGGTGAGCTCGTTTCTCATTGGTTCCCTCTTTTTTGGGAATTAAAGTGCTCTAAAACGGCAGCTTTGTCAGACTGACTTTGCTAGCGAAATTGCATGTAGCGTCACAGGAAATATGGGTGGGCCCAGGCTAGTATACAGCGAGAACAATATAATCTGATTCCCAAATGAATAACCAAACCATTTCTTTTTCATGGGTCAAAAACAAACAGCGTGATCAATGTAGTCCTGTTACCATACAAATAAGCAATTTCTTTTTAATTGAATCAAAACTACTGTATGCTTTGAAACCAATGGTCCTGTTCCAAATGGATCCCTAAACCCTCGCGATCTTTCTCTGAATCCACACTTTTGTGAAGCAATGGCACTTGTCAAGTAGAATTCTGTTGTGAAGCTCACCTCAGTTTGGAAGTGTGCATTGAGGAGACATGAAGGAGGGACTCACAACCACCCTTATGATTGCTAGAATGAGAAATGTTTTTTGTATGCAATAGATACGTGCACATGGTGGCTGTCCACAAGTACACATGGAGTGTGCATCTGGGTCATTGCTGAAAACAGAACCAAATGACTCTTAAGACTGAATCATAAAGATTTCAAAAGTGTGGTTCGATTGCTGAACCAATGACTCATGAGTCTGTTGTTTTTAGTGAATCAAGGCCAATTTGTGTTGAATTTATGCTGCCTATAAAAAGATACATGAAGTGGAAGGTCATTAAAAAGCCTTTTCGCTTTGGTAGAATTCTTATAAATTGTAATATTAACTAAATGATTTAATCATTTACCAGTGGAATTTTTTGTTAATTTTTTTTAAGACTGATTGGAACCATAATTGTAATCACTAAATTCCTTTTGGTTTCCATTCTTGTTTCATCACTGTTGATACATTTTATGAAGTGTGGTGTGTGAGAACATGGTAAGAAACAAAGTACCCGAGTCAGTCTGAACAGCATCTATAGCAGGTTTGCAGTTTGTGTGTATTTCTCTTCACTAGCCAGGTGTCGCTGAACCCTTAGGCTATGTAGCAGCGGGGTATTCAGAAGCAGGGGCCCAATGCCCGAACAGACATCCCATACTGATCCCCCTTTGGTGGAGCACAGGGGCCAACGGAAGTACCGCCCTCTGTGTCTCCACACTGTACACCCCCCTGCAGACCCCCAAACTATGTCCACATTGGATACAGGGATCCCTCAGGGCGTGAGGGGCAATTAAGCTCAGTACAGACGCCTTTTCTTAGCCTAAAAAACACCCTGGTACCCACAAAAGTCGGCCCCCGCAGTGTATGGTATTTATTTGCCTCCTCACACACATACACACATGCAGACACATTCTTGACTAAGTGCATTCTCATACCTAAACCCACATTCTGCCCTGCCTCTCACACCTGGAACCAATGTGTGAACGACCAAATGAAGGAAGGTATGAACGAATTAACGAACAAGCAAGTGTGAGGGGTAATGAGTCACTTTATTCAGCTTTATTAATACACTTATGCACACACACTAATGTACCTACATTCTTTATCTCAACAGCACATTAACTGTCCCTTTTTTAAGGTTTATTAAAAAGCGTCAATAATTGAGATGATTTATTATATCTAGTATTTTATCTAGTATGTATTTGTTTGTTTGAATGTCTGCATGCTTTTGGGGTAGACATGAGCAGGTTTGTGTGTGTTTTTGTGTGCGGGAATCATTAGGCATCTCTTTTATTGACCCCTTTTATGGGTTAGCATAAAAATTCTTGTGTGGTAAGAGCATAATGTTGTTTTAATTTCATGTTGGGCGACTACAAAGAACACCTTCCTCCTAAACATCTACTCTGTAGCTTTGACCAAACTCTTGTAAACAAATAAGCCACAGGACATTTAACAAGCCACGCCAGACCACGTGTGGATGTGTGCAGTAACCTTTACATCTGCGCTTTAGCTTATATCTGTCTCAAATGTTTGCTATATTTCTCACCTCCAGTTGGCTGAGGCTCTCTGTATCTTCTAGAATGATAGTGCTGTGGATAATAGCGGCACAGTATGCATACAAAATTATTACATTATTGCAGTCTAGTTTTTTTGCATACGTTATGGTAAAAGGAAAGGATTTCAGTTGTAAATCAAAGTTCACTGTAGACAATCTACTAACTAAATAGGCTATGTTTGCAACTACTGTACATCTACTACTAATGCTTATTTATATGAAACTACAGGTAAGTCAACAAACTCTCTTTAGAGTACTGGTAAGGGTTAGTAGATGTTGACGTAGTATATATTTTTTTATATATACATTTTTTATATATATATATAATTTTGGTTTTATTTTATTTTATTTTTTTTAATTCCATGTCCTAAAATACAGTGAAAAAGGAGCAAGAATATATGCAATGTCATCTGCTGCTGTGTGTGTAGCGCTGTTATATTTTAGTGCCATTCTCTGGTGTGTTATAGTACTTAGCTAGCTTGTCCAGTGGCCGCCCCATAAACTTTACAGCTCCGATGTAATTAAACTGAATGTTTTAATTGACTTTCATTAGGCTTTACAAGGCGCCACACTTTTTTTCAACACACATGGACCTCTGAAACAGTACAAATTATTCCCAGTAAAACATAAATATACACATAGACCTCAATTTAAGCACTGAATGTATGATAAATGAGTGTAACTGCTTTAAACTGAGCCTCTAAGTACTTTTAAAAGCAGCAAATGTATTTAGAGTTTGTACCTAGTTACTCTCAATGCTTACATAAAATAATACAAATTAGAAAGACTATTGAGGACAATCATATTACTTTCTGATATCAAATACTGAATCTAGACACATGCTTACTGACTGTTTCACAAAGGCAATTCTTCATTAATTCCTTAATTAAATACAAGTTCTCTATGATTTTCACTTCTTTCTCAGGACCCTTTTCTCTCCACACTGCTGTATTTCCTGCTGTACACCTTTGTTCCCCTCATTACCATGAGATGGCGCTAATGTAGTCTTTTGTGCTTCTGTTATGCCCATTGTTTCCATTTGGTGCATTGCTTGGTGTGCTTTTTTTTCTTTTTCTTTTCACATAATTATCAGCTTGTTTGTCACTCTCAAGTTTCATTGTGGTGTCATTTATCTTAAGCTGTTTATGGTTCATAGATATCTGAAACTAGTGAAGATTTAGAAATAAAACTTCAGAATCAATCAAAAATGTGATTGCACGGTTCTAAAGACAAAGTCGACTGTGGAAGAGGTCAGAGGTCATTGTGTCTCCTGTGCACATCTCTCTCTTTCGTTCACAGGGTTTAAGTGGTTGTATTATCCTCTAAGCCCTTGCTCCCGTGTTCTTCCTTTCTCTCCCACTGCCCTTTAAAGAGTAACCAGAGCCAGCGAGAGGACAGCGGGCATGCAGAGACAAACACTCTGGCCCAAAAAGTGAAAGAGAGAGAAAGAAGAGAGAAATACGCTGAATAGAAGAAGAGGCCAGCAGCAAATGGGGCTGTTTTAGAAAGTGGGGTAGTTAGCAGATAAAAACTGTCTCCAGACTGTAAAAAGATCCTTCCTCTTCTTCTTCTCTCCCCCTTCTGTTGCCCTCCCTCTTTTTCTACAAAAGAAGCACCGGTTTATCTTTGTGCCCTTAATTGGGCTCGGAGACAGAGAGCTACTCAAGGCCGTTGAGACCCCAGACGCCTTTCTACTGTTCATTCATCTCTCCTCTCTTTCTTTCTGTCTATCTCTCTGACCCTCATGCTTTTGAGCCCTCACTGTCTTTTCTGTCCCTCTCCCCTGACTCCACGTCCTCCATCTCTCTCCTGTCTTCTATCTGTCCCTCAGTTTTCCTTTTGTGCGACTCTATCGGATTCTCGCTGGTGACATACCTCTTACTTTTCCCTCACATTAGAGAAAGGTGCATGCACACACACACACACATACACGTATCAGAAGGACAAGAGATAGAGATTGTGTGTGTGAGAGACTTTTCTGAACATGGGAAACTGAGGTGCGACTCTGTAGGTTCACTGAAAGGTTGATGCATTCAAAACCGACCACACAAAGAGAGACCCAAGAGAAGTGATACCAAAAAGCATCAATGCCAAAAAACTCTGTAACCTCTGTATTTCCCTGTACAACACTGCGTTTAAAGAGAATGTTTGTTAGTAGACCAAAAGAAATGATAGTTATAGGTAATTTTGATAACACTTCATTTAAGCCTTATGTATTATAAAGGGTTATTTAAAATTTTAATGCTTTAGAATTATTCATAATGTACCGCTGTAAAACATTTTATCTTGTCGTAAATAATTTTAACCAATTATTCATGAGATTGTACAATACATTATAAAATACAAAACAAGGCATAATTAAAGCATTAAAACTACTTTTAGAATGTATTTAACATAAATGCTTTAAGTAAAGAATTAGCATATTTGTTGAGGTTTGTTTCACAGTGTGTGATTAGTCTTTAGTTGTCTTAGCATACGTACATACGTAAAAACACACGTGGCTTAACACTCCTCATAATGCTGCATATTTCATGCCCCATATCTTACTTTTTGTTTGTCATCTTTGTGACACTGGCTGATGCTCAGTGAAAGGAAAAACATGACCAGTATATTAAATTAGCTATTTATGATAATTGTTCTGTTGAAATGTGGCAAATGATGACATTCTTCCTCCTTTCATTTGTAACAGTTTTGTGAAGTCTTAATTCAGTATGTGGAATCACCTGACCCCATCTTCCCCTCATTTTTCTTCCCCACCTCAAGCCCCATCTCTAGTTTGCTATCCAGAGACCTGATTTGAGTACGTTTTGGAGAGAATCCCAGACAAAAATAGTTTCTTTTTTTTTTTTTTTTGAAAAGAAGGACCAGAATGTCAAACCGTCTTTTCTTTCCCCTCTCTTTCTTTGGGATGAGGCCAGAGGATGCGCTGACTGAATAGCACGACTGTCTGATAAGGTTGCATGCGGGAAATCTGTTACCCCCTCAGGTACACATGATGGTCTCTACGGCTGTATAGAAACATGTGTGCGAACATGACTGAATAGTGAGAATTCCAAAAAAAGAGAGAGAGAAGATGGTAATGCTAATATTAAGTAAAAACAAAGGTGGGATAATGAGCTCTTGACCCTTTATTTAAATGGACAACCTCTCCATGAACTCGCCTACGGTCCTGAGACTGGCTCTGAACATGACCTCTTGAATGGTCTGGGAACTGAACAGATCCCATCCTGTAATCCAAACGTTGCTCATGATTTTCCTCGGCCGTGTAATAGAGAGAGAGAGAGATTCTTAACAAAAGGCCCGTCACCTTCGGGAATCCTCGTATTTCCCTCCAGCCCCTGAGTGGAACTTTTCAAAATAGCACTTTGGAGCCTGTTGTGGTTGACGTGTCGCAACAACATGAAAATGAATGTTCTTTGTCCTTCATCCACCTCCGGGAGCACTTGACAAGATGTTTTTACACTCATGTTTCTAATTTCTCCCTCTTGTAGATTCAATTCAAAAATAAATCAAGGCAGTTGAACTTGGTTCTGTCTAGGTTGAAAGCTCATTACGAGTCTTTTTGGGAACTGTGTGTTATCCCACCTGAGTTCTTGCACTGAGCCCACAGTTATTCTAGAAAGTGTAATTAGCTGTCCATCTGTAGCTCCGAGCGCTTGCCAAACCCTTGGGTCCTACGGGGGACCTGCTGTTTCAACTGACCAATTAAACATCTGGATTCATCCTTTCATTCCGTCCATTTACCCAGTTCTAACTGCTGATTTAATTTGACAGGTATTGGCAAGTAAAATCAGTTTTATTTTTTACAGATTTTCAGGACTGTGTAACCTGTGTGACAAAAATTTTGTCAGTATTTTTTTATAGTCATTCATTTTAGTCAATTTTACTGTGACTAAAATGGCATCTTATTTTAATGATTTTTTTTGTTATTAATTGTCTTTTTTAATGTTTTTTTTATGGAAAGATCATATTCACAATTTGAATTACACAGTGAAAAGTATGATTACTATAATAATAAATGCTATTGTGCGCTATTATAGTATTGTTTATTGTATAGTATATTCATATTTTTAAAGTTTTAGTTTTGTCATGCTAAATTATTTAACTGTTTAGGTGTAGTTATTTTATTTTTCTAATTATTTTATTTTAGTTATGTGTCATTGCAACATTTACTTTACTTAACCCTTTCACACGTGAGTTTAAAATATTGTAGCTGAGCCTCCAGAGTGAGTTTTTTTAGGCGACTGTTATTTTGGAATGTTTACCCTTATTGTTTCCATGACGACGCATCATACTTGTTGTGTGACGCACCGCAGTCACAATAGTGTGATGCACTGAACGTTCTAATCATCAGTGTGATCGTACGTGTGAAAAGGTTAAAGCCTTTATTTATAATGTGTTATAAAGGGTTATAATGCATTATAATTATTCTTAATTTGTGTAACATTATATCTTGTCGTAAATTATTATTACCAAATTACTTACTTAAAAGTTATTAGATAAGATGACCTCGGCGCCTGGAATCCAGGATTTCGTGGACCTGGTAGGCCTTCTCACCGTTGGTGAGCAGGGCAGGGATGTCTCTCCCCATGGGATCGTCCTGGTCCCTTTTCCCTTCCAGAGCATCAGCAGGCATAAGCAGGGAGACATGAAACGTAGGAGAAATATGGTAGTTAGAGGGCTATTCCAAATGGTAAGACGCAGGTATAATTTGCTTGAGAATTCTGAAAGGACCCATGTACCTTGGACTGAGCTTCTTGCTTGGGAGGTGTAGCCAAAGATCTCAAGAGGATAACCACAGCCATTGTCCGGGCTGGTAAACTGCATTAGTGCGTCGGAGGTGATCGGCTTGTTCCGTGGTGCGTCAAACGGCCCGCTGAAGATGCACGTGGGCCGCATCCCAGGTATCCTTGCTGCGGCAGAGCCAGAGGTCGCCTGTAGGTTGGTGGGTTCTCCAGACCAGGGAAACAAGGGCGGTTGGTTTTCAGGGATGCATTGGAATAGGGTCAGTCCCGTGGCCGGTTTCTTGTGCAAATTCTGAGCGTACTCTGCCCAGATCTCATACTGACTCCAGTCATGTTGGTTGGAATGACAATAAGTTCGGAGGAACCGAGTGAGTTTGTGGTTAAAGGAACACTCCACTTTTTTTGGAAATAGGCTTATTTTCCAACATCCCTAGAGTAATACAGATGTGTTTTAGCATTTTTTAATCCATTCAGCTGATTGCCGGGTCTGGTGGTCCCAAAATTAGCATAGTTTAGCATAAATCATTGAATTCGATTAGACCATTAGCTTCACACTATAAAATGACTAAAGAGTTTCGATATTTTTAAATTTATTTAAACTCTTATTCCAGCGTAATAATCAAGGAATTTTGCTGCTGTACCATTAGTGTCCATATCAGTCTAGAAAATCACAACTTTCATTTTCCGCCAGTCTTAGTACACGATGCAACTACAGAAGAGTCAAGTTTTAAATAGGTTTAAATAAATATCAAAACTTTTTAGCCATTTTATAGTGCCACGCTAATGTTTTTTTTTTTTTTTAAAGTGGAGTGTTCCTTTAAGTCTCTCCACTTGGCCGTTGGACTAGGGGTGGTACCTGGAGGTTAGGCTCACGTTCATGTTTAGCTGCTTGCAGAAGGCATGCCAGACTCGGGACATGAACTGGGGACCTCTGTCAGAGACAATGTTCATTGGGAATCCCAAAGAAGTGGAAGACCTAGTTCAACATCACCTCTGCAGTTTCTCAGGCAGTTGGTAGTTTGGTTAGGGGTATTACTCAATAAGCCTTGGAGAACCTATCAATGACCGTGAGAATGGTAGTGTGGTTGTTGGACAGAGGCAGATCTGTTATAAAGTCAATGGCGACGTGGGACCAAGGGCAGTGGGGTAAGGGAAGAGGTTGAAGCCAGTGCAGTGTTGACAGAACCAGGCTAATTTGTTCACTTCCTGGTTTTAGTAACAAACTTTAGCTGCTGCATTTTGAACTAGCTGCAGTCTATTTATCAAGCGTGCAGAACAACCACCCAATAAAGCATTACAATAATCTAACCTCGAGGTCATTAACGCATGAATTAACATTTCGGCATTTGAGGTTGAGAGCATAGGACGCAATTTAGATATGTTCTTGAGATGGAAAAATACAGTTGTAAAGATACTAGAAACATGACTTTCAAATGAAAGATTGCCATCAAACAGCACACCTAGGTTCCAAACTGATAAAGGAGAATTGACAGAGCAGCCATCAAGTGTTAGTTTTTAGATTATTACGTGTGGGGTTTTTAGATAATTAAGAGTTTTCTATGTTATTCAATAGAATGCTGTGATCAATAGTGTCGAACACACCACTGAGATCCAATAGCACTAAAAATGAAATACAACCACGGTCAGATGATAGAAGAAGGTCACAGTACTATGATACTACACAGTATACACAGATACCATTTTTCTTTAAGAAGGAATATAGTTGTGAGGATACTACCTTTTCTAGTATCTTCGACAGAAAAGGAAGATTTGAGATCGGTCTGCAATTAACTAGATCTTTGGGGTGAAGCTTTTTTAACGAGAGGCTTAATAACAGCCAGTTTAAAGGCTTTGGGGACATATCTTAATGGCAATGAGGAGTTAATAATAGACAAAAGAGGATCTATGACTTCTGGAAGCAGCTCTTTTCTTCTTTGTTGTTGGCTAAGACGACTTAACAAGTTTATACAATTCTTTCACTCCTATGGTAGAGAAAGAGTAAAATTTTTCTTTTCTTTTTTGCTGCCAGGGTGTGGAAGGATAATGTGTAGTACGTGGTGGTTGAAGTTCCTTGCCGCAGTAACATCAGCTCCTTTCCGGGCTGTTTACCTCCTGAAGCGTTATGGACCTCCCGGAACTGCCGCAGGAAATCAGTTCTGGTACGGATATCAGTTCTGGTACGTGGGTCTAAAGGGTCCGGGTAGGAACCTTAATATTCGGGCGAATGTTCCTGCTGATGATGGATCGAGAAGAGCCACAGAGGCGTGGCTCGTGACAATTATAATGAATTAACTGTGGTTACAGTTATTGATGATATTGTACAGTGCATTATAATGTGCATTGCAAGGCATAATTAATGCATTTAAATTACTTTTATAATGCTTTATTTAAGTGTTACCAAGTTTTTTTTATCTAATATGTATGTTTAAAGTTTTTTTCAGCCTCTTTTAATTAACTTAAAATGTAATGATCAATGCATTTGCATCATTTTGTGCAGATGCAAGTTTAAGTAATATTACATTTATGCTGTGTATATATTTACATGTGAGAAAAGTTAGTAGATTTTAACAGTGTTCATCCACTTCAGTTATTTTAAGTAAGTTTAATGTGCATTTTTTATCTAATACATTATTGCTGATGGCATGAAGAAACACTTTTTTTGTTGTTGATGTTGTTGTTTAGATTAACACTGAGTGACTGAGTGACACTGAATAAATCCATTGTGCTAAATTCTCTCTTTCCTCTATTTTCCAGTCTTTCCACCTTTTGGACGCTTTAATGATACTTCAAAGTGGCAAATACTTGTGTGTTTCAGATTGAGTGGAGTGAAAAATGAGAGGAAAAAGAGAGAGAAATGGATTGTGACAGAGGCAGTAAGGGTAATAGGATTGAGCCTGAACTCGGCAGGGTAGTGCTGCCCTCCTAACTGGACTCACTTCCTCTCTTCTCCTATTCCCTACTGCGAGGTCAACCAGTCGTCCATCAGATCGCTGGCTAATCCCTTCAGAATGATAGAGTCGGACATGTCTCTTAGGCAGGAAGTGTAAAAGACAAATGATGAATGAAAGAGATATCACACCCTAAGATGAAGCAGGATCTCACGAGATGTTTGTTGCCTGAATGGACTGGATTCTAATGTGCTTATCTTTATCACTTGTTTACCACTTTGGTGTGAAATGAGAGTTAAAGGAGAGTTAAAGTAGCTACAAATGAGCATGTGAAAGTCAAAGTCAATGGTGACCCAAAACAGTCTGGTTACAAATTATTATTTTTTTAATGTGAAAATATAATTAATAATGTGAGAGTAACAATGAATTAGCTGTTAATGTTTAGGTGAACTTTTACTTTTATTAAGTTTGCTTTAATTGGGTATATCAGGCCACCTGTTGAAGACCCAAGAACACCTTCTTAAAATAAATACAGTGATAGGCAAATTTGTGATCTTCAAAGAGCCACAGATCACAGAAGAAACTGAGAAAGAGCTGCCTTAGAGCTTGGCCATCCTAGATCCATCTATCGATTTTCCAATCAGAGCTTTGGGACTGTGCAAACAATTCCACTGGAGCTGTAGAGCAGATATGCAGACTTCACTCTTCGAATCTCTGGGTTGAAACCGAGGCCAGTCTGTTATTATGGTTGAACTGCTACATTCAAGTTGAGTCGCAGTACAATAGCAGGGCATGGCTCCAACAGTGGAGGATCAGAGGAGAAGCCTTGCTTTACTACATTTATGGCAGCATTCGTTAAAAAGTTTAAGATTTCGAGAGAGGCAAATAAATGAGGCATGGAAAACATATAAATGGCACATTTTCCTGCCTGAGATAAAAGAACTCAGACAAAACTATTTTATGAAGAAACCAGGGAGCAGAAAAAATGCACATTAAAAAATCCTGTGCCTTTTTTGACCTTTTCATTGCCTTAGTGGTGCCATATTGATTTGAATCAATGCAAAAAGCCTTACTCTTTTGAGTGCTTGATTGGATAGTTTGTTGTCCTTTACTCAACCTCATATCATTCCAATTCTGAATGAGTTTGTTAATTGGAACACAGAATATTGAAAACTAGTTTTGGATCACATTAAATTTCATTGTATGGACAAAAACAGTTCAAACATTCTGTAGAATATCATCCGAAGTGTTAGTCACAAGAAAGAAAGTCTTATAGGTTTGGAATAATATGATGGTAAGTAAACGATAGCAGCATTTTAGTTAGTTAGTTAGATACATTGATTACCATGCTTTGAGCCGTGAGAACATTACGCTCACTGTGAAGCACATTTGCTTAAATCAAAGAAAGATTACAGTGAAAACACTCGACTGAACACCCTCCCCCAAACACCTTCTAGCATCCCAGCTTAGGAGCCCCTCGTATGGAGGACCCGGTCCCTCTGTCTTGATCCATCAACAACTGGTGGGCATAACGGGTGGTTCTTCCAAATGAGCCCCTGGAGGAACTAGCATGTTTACTTAGCCACCGTTTTGCAAAAGGGATGAAATAACAAAAACTCTTAGAAGGAAAGGGCTGAGAGAGCGACTGAGTGGGTGAGTGAGTGAGTGAATATAGGAAGGAAGGAGCATATGACTTGTCGAGATGGCATGCCAAGTAATTTTATGCACCGCCATTTCCTTGTGTTTTTGCAGAAAACAGTGTGAATGTTACCCACAGGTCATGGTGTCAGTGGAGGGGCAGACTGGAGTTCTGTACGGCTGCAAGAATACTGATGTGAATGAGAGGGGTGATGAGCCATGGTAAGAGTTTCATTGATACTATTGTTGTATGGATACCTCGTTTAAAGAGCATAAATTATTAAAAATAAATAAGATGCATAATAATGACCAATTCCAAAAAAAGAAACAAGATAATTTATGACATGTCTGGGAAATGCAGGCTAAAGATAACAAATGTCAAAGTTTCATTTCGAACATTAATTTCACTATGATTTCAGTAGAACATGCCCTTACTTTGTCTTACTTAGACATATCAACTTTACAAGTTAAAAAAAAAAAATACTTTCACAACCAGGGTCACATTTACCTTTTTATTGCTTTAAACTACAAAAAAAAAAAATTACATTGCTCATGTAAACTGTCACAGTCAGCTGGAAGGGCCAGCCCATATCTGGGGATGGCACTCCAGTGCCCAGCAAACTCTCTGTGTTTTATGTCTGTTTTTTACTCTTGGACTCTCATCCATGAACTCATGTCTCCTCC
>JAUCNO010001819.1:6797971-6815590 GCA_032353835.1 Enteromius viviparus
TATCTATCTATCTATCTATCTATCTATCTATCTATCTATCTATCTATCTATCTATCTATCTATCTATCTATCTAGCTAGCTATTCAATGCATCTGGAGAAAAAAATTACAAGACTTGCTCTTTAAAGTTGTTGTTTTTTTTTAAATAAATGTTTCGTATCTTTTGCACTCACACTGTATTTCACCCCTTTCCTGTAAACTTACTTCATTCATATCCATCCTGGAAGGTACTACTACACATTACTCATTATCAAAACCTCACCTCAGTCTGTTTCTGATTATCAATCCAAGATCATATCTTTTGAACTTTAAAATGAATTACATATGTGTACAAATAAAGCTGTTTTCAGATGAACAGCTGGGCTATCAGTGATCTTAATTAAACTAGAAAGACTGACACCAAGTTCAACAATGTAACATTTGCTGTGTATTTCTTGTTTGCCTTTGTGCTTCTAAATAGACAAATAAGCAAGGAAAGAGGGTCACATAACAGCAGAGGAATGTGAAGTTCATTATCGAGCACTGATCTAAATATTAACACTCACATAAAGAGGAAAACTGATTTAGAGGGTTTTATTCGACAACAACAACAAAAAAGTCATTGTGAGCTGGATTTACTGTTTAGAATGTGGGCTGAGACTTCGCCTTTGGATGACCTAGCTGGCTTTTGTCATCGTCCATGATAGTTATGGATTTCCCAGACCTGAGAGATGGCCCAGTGCATCAAAAGTGTGCTAGAGAAGCTCTCTTGAATTTACAGAGAGCTTATTGGGATAGACCTGGTGTTCCCATCCTAATCCAGGCATGGGACAGGCTTTACACATCACAAATGAAGATGAAGGACAATCTAAGTCCCTGTGTGTGTGTGTGTGTGTGTGTGTGTGTGTGTTTGTGTTCAGATCCCACACTGCAAGATAAATTGGACTACTGGGAAATTAACTGCAACAAAAATGAAAAATACAGGGCACAAACTATTGGCTCAATCTCAAATAAAATGTTTAGGACCTGATCTTTAAAAAAAATTGTATAATTGTATTAAATATTTTATGAACTATATCATTATATCACTATATATATATATATATACAACATACTTGACACCTCATTCTATTTTTCACATTTGGAGACGTCAGTATTTTCCCCAACATGTGAAAGTGCTAGTTGTAATATTATCTGTACAGTTAATACATGGCTTGAAGGGTAACTCCACACCAAAATGAAAATGTTGTCATTAATCACTTACCTCCATGTCGATCCACATGCATAAAAGCTTAGTTCATCTTTGGAACAGAATTTAAGATATTTTGGACGGTAACCAGGAGGCTTGTGACTGTCCCATTGACTGCCAAATAATTACGACTGTCAAGGTCAGTCAGTTGTTGTCTCCTGTAGATGTGTTTCATACTCTTGTTTCCTGCTTCCCTGGTTCCCTATTTACCTTTGCTTAATGTCATCAAAAAGTGTTTCTCATTTCACCCTTGTACCCAACATTACATAAAGGTCTTGACAGGTTTTTTTATGATTAGTAGTAGTATTTCAGAATATTTGCTAAAGTTCACTTATAACCTTTACATTTTTTGGACGCTTTGCACATCTATGTTTGCAAATTTATGCAGTCTAAAAATGCCACCCTTGCATCTTGTGTGTTTTGGCCAACGTTATTTACCATAGACGCTCTTACCACATGCATATTTGATATATGTATTTAAAACATTGTGCAATAAAATGCAGAAATGAACATGATATAATCTTATATAATTATGATTACGATAGCCAGTCTTAACAATTTTTATGATTTTGCTGTTTATTTTATTGATATTTTTAGTTTTTTCTTTGACGGGAGGCAAATGTTACCAATATGAAAATTAAACATGGGTTTAAACATTAAACATATTACAAATAAATAAATAAAATAAAATGGTTACATGGCTTTAGTGTGGCCTAATAAGCCCTATTCCTCTAATTTGATTGAATGAGTGGATTCTTGTTGTTCAGTAACACCAGTAGGAGGTTTCATTGTTTGTATCACACTGCTTGTCCAGACTTAGCAATGTAAAGTGGTATTTGGTTTAATTTAATTTAATTGGTTTGGTTTGGAATGATTTGATTTTTTTTTTCTCCACTTCATTCCATGTTGTGGCTTCCAGGGTTTATTAGTCAGTGCTCAGTCACTGTGTTGGTTATGTGTCACAGGAGGTGGTCATACACTTTCAAATTGTCAACAGAGATCTTGAGATTTACTTAGTAGTACCATAACGGATTGTCATAAAAGTTGTTTGTTAATCACAGCTGCATCAGAGCTGTGGGAAAGAACATGAACCCTGACTGACATCCAGTGAAATTCATGAGGATTTGATTCCAAATCATTCAAATGCTTCTGCTTACTGGCATAGGAGAAAGAGTGAGTGAAGAGAGTGTTAACCTTCATGTGAACTCTGAGAAGGATGAGTAGAATCGCAGATATGTCCTTGGCTCTGTTTCTCACATCTCCATGTGTGTTGCGTTTGTAGGGTTATGTTTGTTGAAAGAACCTCTCCTTTGTTCGTGCTGTTCAACAGCTATGCATCTTGAAATGTTGATGGTTTCTCTCACAACTCTGCTAAGCGGCGTGTGACAGAGATACATATTCTTCACTTATTAGTGACTTCATTAAAAATATCTCCTCTTTATGTGTTTATAATGCTCCATTAACGCTACACATTATGGTTCTCTGCTTTTCAGTACATCTGCCGTCATAACCTGTGACGAGTTACCAGAAAAGTGGATCATAGCAACGATCTCCATTTCTGTCATTCGGTACTAAAAATCAAATCCTTCAGATGTTTGGTCTAACATCTGAAAAACATCCTAGCCAGCATCAAATTGAGATTTGGTCAATCTGACCTCCACTGAAGGGGAAACCCCGAAGGATCGTTCTGTCACTGTTGGGAAGGGGATGTCTGCATGATAATGTGCTATGGATAGAGTTAAAAACATGAGAAAAGAAACTGCGTCAGAGAAAGGACAGTCGGGTGGAAAATCAGCATCTCCAGAACATGGCGCCGGCAACAATACTACAGCGAGAATAATAGTTCTGCCTTTATTCTTTGCATATACATTTTGGGGCAGGTTTTAGGGGGTGTGGACAAGTCAAACTCTTTAGTTTTTAAACTTTAGTCTTTGCAACTTTAGGGATCTTATGTATGCTAGCCACTTGTAACACTCCAAAGAAAAAGAAAATTTGAAGTCGCATCATATAACCCCTTTAATATTTCACAGTTGTGAGTTAAACTTAATAATAAATTGGAAAAATATGATATTATAAATGCAACCTAATGTAATTTCTCATATTTGTTACTTTATATCTCAGAATTGTAATGATACTTTTGTTTTTATTATATTTCTCATTATTGTAATTTTTTTTCTCACAAATACAATATAACTGGCTCGTAATTTAGATTATTTCTTGTAAGCATTATATCTCAAAATTGTGACCTGAAATCACACTATTATATATTTAAATATTTGTGCCATCAAATTTTTATTTTAAGCATGAGAAAATGTGACTATTAAAATCTCACACCTCAGAATTTGAGCTATTTTTAATTGTATTGATTGATTGATTAATTGATTGATTGACTTTATTAATCATAAAGGGAAATTCAAGTCACAGCAGAGCTCACAACATAATAAATGCATAAATAATAACTCCAGATTGTTACTGTTCCCAACTTTACATCACTTTAACATTAATTCTTATTTTGAACTTCACCTCACAGATACCTGTTGTATTTTTTACTTCAAATCTTTCACAACTTTTCACACTATTCAGTACAGGTATGAACAGATATAAATCATTTCAGTCTCACCAATTCGCTCAGTGACAACACTTGAATGAACTGGTGCAATTCTGCCCGTGCTTGCTGGAAAATGAGCCAATTATGAGTTAGCTAGGGGTAATTGTACATCCGCTGAACCTCGGCAGCTTCGGAAGGCAACATGCAGAGATAACTGAGACTTTGTCAGATTCTATTATCGATAAACCCACATCACCCAAGCACCACTGCGCAAGAGACCTGCTCTCCTTTTCAGGACAGTTAAATAATTTTTACAGTTTGTTGTTTCAAGCATGACCATGACTACAAGGTGACTGCGATTCTGCGAGATCATTGTGAGCTGTTCTTGTTTTGCTTTTGGAGAGTGAAGTGGAGAAAAGTATCACTTAATGAACTTGAACTCCAGCAACCCTTGACCTTCGCAGAGGAGGCTGGACAAACAGCTGGGGTCAGAGATGTGCCGCTCACAACCCTGCTGTTTTCTCTATCAGCAGGGAAGAGTGGAACAGGGATCATCGTGTCAGAGGTCACAGTTCATCGGAGAGGGAAGAGTAACACATGTAAGCAGACATTAACACTCGGGGATATTAACTCGCACACGCAGAAACTGACACTCACGGAGGAGAGAGAGCTGGTAAGCCAAAGAAGGAACCAGAAGGAACGAGTCTATAGACCTGCATCTGGATACCAGATGGCAGTTGAGTCATGCCTGGGTTACCAGGGGTTGGGAGCTGTCTGTAAAGGAGGAGAAGGGGGGCGAAAACACACACACATGATTTTTCTCTTTCATATATTAGCTCTTGTTCTCCTGCTTTCCTTTTTCCCTCTCCCTCTCTTTCGCTCGCTCTCACACACGATCTCTGAATACATAAGAATGGTGTTCTCTCAGGAGAGCAAGCCCCCGTGGAGAGGCAGATTGCTCCCAGGCGCAGCTGACCTGGGGCTAAACCCGACACCTGACTTACTGTGCTGCTGACGAAGAGTTCAGCCCGAGGGTGATGCATACCACACTCCTCCATACAGAAAAATAAGGAGTGAGAGATGCTTTTACATGAAAAACCTTCACTCAAAGAATGGTCAGTTAAAAATGGCTCCACTTGACTGTAAAAGTGGCTTTGGCCATTTCAACAGAGAATTCAGGATTACATTTTTATGGCTAATGAAGGAAAAAGCTTTGCACTTTTCCAATGTCATAATTTTGGCCATTTGCTTTTATAATGACAAAACTGTTTAAGACAGGAGAGAGAAATGAGATCAGGAAAGGGTTATTTGAAAAGCTAGAGCCCTATTTGTTCAGTGCTGTATGTACTCTGTCCAATATAGATTATAGCTCCGACATACTGTACACTGCCGTTCAAAAGTTTTCTTGCATGTTGCTTTAAATGCAAATGAGCTCTGCTGACCCCACCCCTCTGTGACAATTAGGTTGTACACTTTATCCTAGCACATTTTTAGGAAAGGCAATTTGCAAAGATTGATATAAACCCTTATACTCACGTCATTTGTAAGTATATTTTAATAGATCGGGGATCGGCAAATTCCCTTCAAAAACTAAAGTAACATTAATCTTCTGTGTCTTCAGCAGCTCAGATCTGGAGTAAATGATGACTGACGACCATTGACAAAACATCTCAATCGCTTAGGAGTCATTCTTATCTTCTCCTGCACCGGATTTGACGCAATGGCGGACAGCTCACAACTCACTCAGGGCGGCTCTAAGGTAAGATGGTCTTGTCAAATAACTATTGTGGGAGGGGCCTGTGCAAAACTACCTAACTGTGCCCGGAATCTCCAGCCCAGTTTCACAGTGATATATTAGTTCAATATCTTGTGCTGATTAATATTGTTTTGTAATGTGTGATACTTTATTCTTTAATTCTTTGATGAACAAAAAGTAAAGTAAGAAAAGCATTATTAAGATTAAAAATCTTAATAATGCATTTATCTATTTAACATATCCTTCCTGAGTAAAAGTATTAATTTCATTTAAAAAAAAAAAAAAAATGACTGACGTCAAACTTTTATTCACAACTGTTTCTAACACTTAATTTAAATCAGCACATTAGAATAATTTCGGAAGGATTAAGTGAAAATGAAGACAGGAGTAATCACATTGCTTCACACAAATAAATGATATTTTAAAGTACATTGAAATAGAAAATTGTTATATTCAAAATAATATTTAAAAAACAGAAGATTTTTTTCTTTCTTTTTTTGTTTTGTTTTAAAAACTACAGTTCATATGTGAATAAGGAGCATCTTTAAAATAAAAAAAACCTTACTGATTCCAAGCTTTTATTTTATTTAGAAATGTCATGCCAAGTGACTCCACTCAGCTACTTCAGCCATACTTTGTATATTTAAATGTTCACCGTGGATTTTTATGGTTGTTTGAAGGAAAAAGTGCATACTTTTTTAATATTACATTTCTGGCCATTTGCTTTTGTTATGACAGAACAATTCCAGCTGAGAATCCACTATACTATATAATAGATATGTTGAGCCATGCTTTCTAAATTGAAATGTTCACAGTAAATTCTGGTTTATATTTTACGGTTGTAATGAAAGGAAAGTTTAAAAAAAAAAGCATTTTTTTGCCCTTCAGTGTCATTTTGCCCACTTGCTTTTGTTATAGCAGGATGGTAAAAGCTGAGAAAGGAAGCAGCAGGAGAGGAGAAAGGAATGGGATCAGAGAATCTATTTTAGAGTGCTGTATGTAATCTTTATGTAGACTAGCTCTGATGCACATACTTATCATGTAGTATGTTATTTAGCACTTTTCTCCATATCATGTTGCAGTATACTCATTACAGGTTCAGTCTTCTTAAAATAAACTGGCATTTGTTCCTTGGTCAAATCACAATAATAATGTAATAATGCAATGGTTTTTTATTTTTATTTTTTATTTTAATGAAAACAAAGGTGGTGTGTTTACAAGGAAATACAATTTTAGTCTTTCTACTTAAAACATGTTTACTTGATTGTTGTTATTTTTATTTTTATTTTAATGTTTATTTTTTGAGTGAAAAAAAATCATAGTAAAATTCACCACTTTTTTGTGTGTGTGGAGCTCAAATTTTAGTATTTTAAAAATCAAATATAACCTCAATATAACCAGTCATTTCTTGACAGTTCTATACAGTTCTGCATTTCCTCTGGCTTGTACTGTAGTGTTCTCCACACTCTGTTGAGCGTAACTTATTTACCTGTATTTTGTCACGCTGATGTTATCTCTTACTGTCAATAGGTACACACTGAACCCAGTAAAATAGGTTAGAACCTGACAGAAAACAAGATCAAATCAGACGTCGGTGGACAAAAAGGTTGCGACCTCTTTTGATGTTCAGCAACATGCCAGAATATTTTGTCTGGTTTCTTTTGCATGCCCTGCATTGTTCAATACAAAGGTCAGATAACCGACATCATCTCACTGTGTGAGCTGACATGAAACTGTTTTATGAGGGAATAGTCCTAGAAGATAAACAAATAAAGCATGATAGCTTGCACACAACTCATACCTCAGCTTTCGCAAGAAACTAAAGGTCTTTTTTTTCCAAGGAGTTCAGAGTAGCTTTCTGTTAAAAAAAAAAAAAGACAGGATTAGAAGGTTTTAGCAGTAATGTATCTCTCCCTTACTTCAAACTAACCATCAACCACTACCCTACCGTTATTATATAAATTACATAAAGTACATAAATTAAGCATTGGCTTTGATAAAATCAAAAAGACAGAAAAAATCTTTGTGCCCATTCGGTTCAAAGCATGAAAGCATCAAAGCAGAAGGAGAGACCACAGATAAAATGATTAAATATCACCAATAACTTACTGATGGTAAAACAGTAACAGTATTACTTTGGTTTTTTTAGTCATATTTTAAGTTTATTGAAACAAGGTGGAATACTAAGCATTTTGGCTTGTGTCAAGTTTCTTTACTTCTGGTGATGACGACAATCCAGTAATCTTGTCATTTTATTTAAATTCAGAGAACAGTTTTACTTTTCTGAATTCTGGACTATTAGATTTCATAACCGGATCACAGGTCTCTTTTTTCCTGAGAAGTGCCATGCAGCTGCAGTGTCCCTGAAGAATGAGAGCAAAACAAAATGTCTGTGTCCCTCAAAAAAGTAGTAATTAAATGATGGAGAATTGCCTAGCGTTACTATGGACTGAACCAGCTCCTGCTGAACTGGCATGTTTGCATTTGTCAGTTCCTCAGGTCCAGGTATCAGTCATGAGTGGTACTATGCCAAAATCAATACCTGGTCCCTCTCCCCATCCAGTGATTCATATTCCATATGGCTCAACTGTCTGACACATAAGAAATAAAAAAAAAAATTGTGTGCAAATATATATATATACTGTATAGACTTGTATTTATACTACCATTCAAAAGTTTAGGGCCGGTAAGATTTGTTAATGTTTTAGAAAGAAGAACACCAAGGCTGTATTTCCTAGAGCCAATTCAAATACCAGTTTTCTATTTTAATATATATTTTTATCTATTCCTGTAATGGCATAGCTGAGTTTTCAGCAGCCATTTCTCTGGTCTTTAGTTTCTCATGATCATTCAGAAACGAGTAATATTCTGATTCAGTGCATAAGATTAGAATTTTTTTAATGACTTTATGCAAATATGTAGTTAGTTTAGTTATAATGTAGAATAAAGTGAGAGGTATTTATAACAGCATTACAGCTAGAGAAAAGAAAAATAATAAAATTCCACTTTACTCAGGGTTTGTTGCAGGAGAGACACTCATTAAAACTGAACGAAAGCTTCTAGTAAATGTGCATTCACATGGGGCAAATATCTGAAAATGTGCTATACTTTCCCAAAGTTGTCTTTTATAGCATTAGTGTATAAACATTGCGTGTCTGGAGCGTGTGTTTCTCAGTAACTAATGGTGTTTAATATAGCCTCTAAACGTGTGCAATATGTTCCTCAGTCTTTTACTATGCTCTTCAGTTTTATTCACTTGTTTTAAAAAAAAATTTATCTCACCCAGGTGCTTGTAAATTTGCTTGTTGACAGAGCACTCAAAGCATAAACTGGTAAGCTGCTTTTTGAACTTCTGAGGCCACTGAAGTCTCCAGATTGGCTGATAAAGTAGGGATTTATTTCAAATTGATCGAATAGCACCACTTATTATAAACAGAAATCCATGAAAACAGTTTCTGTAAAAACTTGCAAAAACTTGCATCATTAGAGAAGTAGAAAGGAAAGACTCAAATCTGTGCCTTACAGAAGTTCTTACAAAAATATCTATTTCTTATTATTGTTGCTTACTCTGTTTCTCATCTGTTTTTCTTAACATTACTTTTGCTGCTACTGTAAGTGAAGAGGAACGCAGTGTAGTTGAATTTGACCAGCATGTATTTTCTTTATAGAGGAGGTGTTTGTGTGATATGATGCACTGAGAGTCAAATGTTGCGTGTTTGATTTAGAGTGTGGCTTTGGTTCTCAGCGGGTTCCCCTTAATGGGCCATGATAGATTAACTTATGAGGGCAATTTGTATTCTATTACAAACAGGAAGGAGAAAGATTGCATTGACTGAAAGAGATCCATACAAAGCTCAGTTTAGCGTCAATAATCTCTGTTAGTCTTACGTAGCCAGACCTTCAGACTGATGGCTAAAGGTCTAAAATCCATGGTAGTGTTCCCTGTCCAAGGCCCGCCCACGAGGATTTGGACTGTCATGTCAAACAACCAATCACAGTTAGTTTTGTTCATTGTCATGTTTCAGGACAAGGAAATGTCGCCACAATAACAGACACGTGTAAAACTCTTGAACGTATGAAGCAAATATAAAATATTTGTAAAATATTATTGCAATTTAAAATAACTCTTAATATAAATTCTAAAAGGATGCTTTTCAGTCATTAGTAGTAACGGTAAATGAACATCTGAAGTTTTCCCCCCTCACACTATTCTGTTTCTCTATAATTAAACCAGATGTGTTTCCATTTTCAGTGATTAACCTGTTAAATAGCAGACATGGTGTTTGGAGGCAGCCACTTCCTTAACAAGTCATCATGGCCAAAGGCTTGCACCGTGTGGGTTGAATGGAAAGTTCAAGTCTAGCCTGTGTTATTCTTGCTCAAGGGGGAAGGATGGTAAGTTATATTTAGGTCTGTATGAGGGCCTTTGTGTCTCGTTCAGCACAGGTGTACTCATTACCACTTATTATGCATCTGTATGCAGACACTGTATAAGAACTGTTCCAGTAGAACCATTGTAAGATCTGAAACTCAACTCGATAATTTATTGGTGAGTTAAAACCCAGAGGCTTCTATTATTTATGGAATTGGATGGATAAATGGATGTCTGTACTTGTGCAAGTTCTTTCATACAACATCCCACAGAACATTTTGACAAGCTACTCGATCCTTTCTGCACATCCCCGTTACTTCCACAGTTACCATTAAACACGTGGAAGCTCTAAACTTGAGAATTTCTTGCTTTGTCTTGGTTTCATAAGACTTTTATGCTTCTCGTAGATACTTGGTGTGCATCCAGTGTCCATCCGCTGATCATTTTTGAGGTCCGTCTAATCAGCGGTACAATAGCAAAAGCACGAATGTAGCAAAGGTTCAGTCCATAATCCGAGCTGGCTTCACAATGAAATGTGGAGAGGTCTTTTTAGGGTGAAATGTATATGATTATCCACAACATGCCAGATGGCCGCATTGTCTCCATGCAGTGAACTTGAATTCTTTCGGGGTTCACCAAAGTTCACCTGCTCTAGACAACACCATTTATATGAATTGAAAAGGACAAACTGCAGGTTCACAACTTTAGAAGGTAATATCACATATCATGTAGAGCAGCTGGAAGGAGAACCGTGAGAGAAGGTGTCATTTTTCTAAGCTAACTCTGCGTCTATTTGTCAAAGTGATTTATGGAGAAGTGTAAGGTGTCCAGTCCAAGCATTTGCCGGAATACCAGATTAAATGAATCCAGGAATGCAGTTTTAGCTTAAAATGGAAGCAGCGAATAAGAGAAATGGGGAGACAGGCCGAGAAAGAGAGACAGGCTGCGATTCTATTTGTGGATAATTGACCGTAGGGCCAGAGATGGTGCATTTCTGAAGCTCGTAAAATGTAATATATTGTGCTCTGCTTCGTGGTGCGAGGTTATTCAAACAAACCACATGAATGCAAAGTTACATACCGGTAATCCTTCAGTGTTTTACTGGCAGCCTTTACAGAGTTCTCCAAGGTCATCAGCTCTTTCAGAGCAAACGAAAATAAGTGGTTGAGTTACAGGCAGCGAGAAGGGCAGGCCGGTGGGGTCCTGAGATGGGTAGGGGGTGAAAGGGGGAGAGACGGAGGTGAAGACACAGAGCAGAATGGGGTCACGCTTGAGAATATAGAGAGACAGGGATAAATAGGCTAGACGTACTGGGTCTATGGATTTTCCAGTTATTTTATGTTTGTGAAGTGCTCAGCATTTTAGCAGTCAAAATATGCAGATGAACTGCCTGATAAATCTGTTGCGTGTTGTTTTAGCCCCACGGAAAAATGTGCCTCCAGAGGTAAGAGCAAAATAATGCTTGTGGATTTTCGATCTGACAGATTTACCTCAGCGGACGAGGGGACAGTTTTGAATGCAGGGAGCGAGCCAGACCCCCAACCTCCAGGGTATCGAATCCGATATTCCAGGGGTCGTTATTATTGTGTGTTTGCCAGCACTTGTCAAACCACCTAATTATATAATTATAATCATGCAAACTTGAAGTTAAACAAACAGTCTACTGGAGCAAGGCTCGAGAAGGCCAGGGAAAACGATTAGAATACATCTAACCAGCTCCCCTGCTGTGTTTCCTCTTTCTTGCTCTTCGTTTCTCTCTCTCGATCACTCTCTCCTCAAGTATTCCAACAATGTGACAGTCCAATGGTATTTATATCTCATTCTGCCTCAGATTTTTTTTTCTTTCTTTCACTGCTCTCCCAGCATATTGTTATGATTGGCGGTGTGGTGCGAGTCCTGGTGCTGCGCAATAACCGCCGCGGTGTGTGGTACCGGGAAGTAGACGTGACACGCAGCGGTAGGCTTTTCTTCACGTAGTTCCCCGTTTGTCCTGCAAGGAGAAGATGCGCAGACAGGTGACAGTTCCAAATCTTTAGAATAACAGAAAGGCTAATATTTTTTTCTGCCAGTGTCTATACTTTGAGGAATTGCAGAAGAGCCATTGTAAATTAGCTATTTCAAAATTGTTAGTTTGAAGAATTAAAAAAGCCGTAAGAGACTACAACAGTAAATGTTAGGAGTTGTTAATAGTTTTTTGTATAATAAATATTTCTATAATTAATTGTAAATGTATTCTTTTTATAACTGATAAATGGCACATATTAAAATTCTGTTCTATATTGACTAGGCTAAATAAACAGTAAAAATGATTTTTTTTTTACATACAAGCAATGAATTTAGGCATCACAACATAATACAGTATACATGATATAAATTTTAAGATTAGCTTAAGATTACATTCAACAATTATTGTTCAAAAATATATTAATCTTATGTGAACATTAGCTGACGGCAAAGGTAATCTGAATGTGAAAGTAAAATGTTCAATACTTACAAATGAAAATTGATCCTTATACTAAGTGTAACTGTGTTTTTCTCTGATCTACAGTAGATGTTTTGGTATTGTGAGAGCACAGTGATTATGACTAATGAATGTTTATGAATATATTTTGATTGTTTTCGATTATGTATTATGTACCTCTGTTTCACCCGGATCTGTTATTCCAGAGGTCCTCCATAGGTCTTTCTAGTTATCCTGCTTTTGTGGAGATTTTTTTCATAACCTATTTATTGCCATAGAAGAGTGGCTTGTGGAAACAAGCAGCTTTGGGGAAATTGTAAGTTCTGGGAATCAGTGGTAGATCGACGCATAGCTGGCTGTGCCATACAGTCCAGTCTCTGGCCGTCTCTGCGACGTCTCCAACACAAATGTGTCTGTCCAGTCACTGGAGCCTCTACGGCTAATAAAACTAACCTTTCCAGTACATACCAGTCCACCTCACTTTAGGGCAGACAGCTGCAGAAATCGTTTTTGTCTAATTAAACCGCTATTCTCTGAGGACTTCATGAAGGAACAAGGCAAGTGGATCCAACTTGAAACTGGCCGTATCCAAAGGAAAGAAAAGGAGAGGGGAAAAGGTGAAGAGGGTTTAACCACATGAGCCCCCAGACAAGTACAGGTGGAAGCACCGCCACTGAAAACTGGAAAAAGTCAAGATTATTTGGAGAGAGGCGATGACAGGAGACTGGCGTTATGGCGAGAAACAAGCTCTACAGCGAAAAAGATGTGGTGCAAAGGCTCTCAGCTTCTGAACACTTACGATACAAATAAGTGTGTGTGTGTGCGTTTGCTTGGTATTGGCCAGAAATGGAGCAGGAAAACATCCAGTGACTCGCTGCTTCTATCCAATTATGAAATGGAGGGAAATGAAGGTTAATTAAACTAAAAGGCACAAACTGTGTGGGACTGAAACTATGTACCACAGGCTGAGTTTCTTCGCCTCTATTCAAGTCATTAAGCTCATTTCCTCGGGCCTACTGGAATCATATGATGACTGGAGCATTACGCAAAACTGGCTACTTACCAGTCCAGCTGTGCTGGGTATACTGTGAATGTGTTTAGAGATCAACAGATACACTACCGATTTAAATTCTGGGATCAGTACAAATTTAAAATACATGTATTCAGCAGGAATCCATTAAATTAACTGCTTGGATTTCATTTTGGTTTATATACTTCTGACTGTAAAGTACCATTCAACTTTGAATATACTTTTTATACCATAGATGTAAGTATAATAAGGCATTTAGTCTTTAGTCAATCTTCTGTCACTGTTTGATTCAAACATTAAACTTTAAACGAAATCATTAACATTCTCATGTTGATCCAAACTTGTATGACCTTAGTAATCCATAGGAAACAGAAGATGATAGTTCTGTTTTGTTTTTCTACGCATTGGATGTCAATGGGGTCTAGTGTTGATTGTTTCCCTATTGACTTTCACTGTATGAACATACATGAACATTCACAGTCATACAGGTTTGAAACAGGTTTTCCAGAATTTGGGGAAAAATATAAGTTTAACTCATATTTCATAAGCCAGAGCTAAATGTTTCCTTTTGAAATTGCAAGTGTGAAAATGGCTTAAAAGTGGGATTTATAAAAGATGACAACCCATAGTAAGATACTGTGTGAAAAGTCCAATTAAGAACTGTAAACTTCATTCCTTTCCCTGCACTGTTTTGTCAGACTTTCTTCAGCCGAGGTAGACCGAGTGGCTATTCTGCACGAGAAGAGACAACATAATAACAGAGCACAGAAAAAGAGAGAGCGAGATGGAGTGAGGGAGGAAAATGTACAAGACGTCAAGAGCAAAGTTGTCCCTGTGGAACCTTCTCTGCATGTATGAAGTTTCACTTCCCATCTGTCCCGCCTTCTCGGTCTGAGGTCCAGCTCCAGTTCTTCCCTCTGCAGAGAGAACCTCACACACATATACAAACATAGAGACACACATATGCACCCTCAAGAAAAAGGATGCTCTGTTTAGATTTATGCACCCTGGCTACTGGTTTTCTCATCATCAGCTATAGGGATGATCAAGGAGGCGAGGTCTGAAGTAATCTCACAGCACACTTGCTCTTCATTGAGTCGAAAGGATGGCTGCAGCGCTCGCCAAAGGAGCCTCAGGAACGACAGACACGTTCATCCATCAATCGCTACCGATGGAAATCCAAGAAAAGCAAGACTGAGCGTCTGGACATGCCTGGAAGAAGAAGACTGTGAAAGAAAAAAATGGGAGTTAAAAGAAGATAAACTAGTTATAATGGATCTTAGTGCAATTTGTTGCAATTAAAGAATACAAAATAAGCTAGTTTTACACTTAGTTGTCCTGATCTAAAAGAAACAGTTTTAAGAATGAAAAATCTGTTATTCTGAACCTCACTGAATTTCATTGTATTGACACAAACATTCTTCGGAGTATCATCTTTTGTGTTCTGCAGATAAAAGGACATCATACTGATTTTTTTAATGCAATAAAAGTAAATGGTGATGGAATTTGAATTTTTTGGGGTGAACTATACGATTTATACTTAAAACACACGGCATTGAGCACAGTCTTGCAGTTTAGATTTCCTTAGAAGAACCTTCGAAGTCCGGCTCCAAACTAGTCCAGCTGCCATTCCAAACATTCTTCTTAACAAAACTAATAACAAACATCCTCTTTCCTGTAAGCTGTGTAGACAGTTCAAACACAAAAGCACACACGTTTTAGCCAATAACTTTTACTCTGGTCTTATTCTGCTACTATAAATTGTATTTAACACAGCAAAACAGATTTTGAATGATGATGACCTACTTTTACACACTGTTTTACCAAAATCCTGAGTACCAGCACCTAATTTCCAGGTTAATTTTAAACATGTTATATTGTGTAAGGAGTTATAGTGTGTGTGTGCGTGCATCTGGATCCGGCGATCTGATCACGGTGCTCATCTAGGTGTTCTGGTCTCCGATGAAGATCATCTGTTTGTGTTGGTGCACCATCTGATCTGGACATGGATTAAGGAACAGAATAAAAGAGAGACAGACTAGTATTAGCGTAGAAGCCATTCTTTTTACGATGTAACGAGTACACCGTGTGTTAAGGGGAGTGTTTGTGTTTCCGGCTGATCTAATTAATGCAGCCTAACAACCCTTTAACAGATTTGATTAATAAATGTGTATCAGTGTGTTAAGTGTAAGCCAGAGTAAAGAGATTTGTCTTTAATCTAGATTTAAACTGACAGAGTGTGCCCGCCTCCCGAACAGTATTAGTTAAATTGTTCCAGAGTTTGGGGGCATAAATAGGAAAAAATCTGCCTCGCGCAGTAGTTTTTGATATTCTAGGTATTATCAAATGGCCAGAGTTTTGAGAACGCAGCAGACGTGAAGGACTATAATGTGATAAGAGCTCACTCAAGTACTGAGGAGCTAAGCCACTCAGGGCTTTATGAGTTATTAACAAGATTTTAAAATCTATATGATGTTTGATAAGGAGCCAGTGCAATGTTGACAGAACCGGGCTAATATGCTCATACTTCCTGGTTCTTCCTGCTGCATTTTGAACTAGCTGTAGTCTATTTATCAAACGTACAGAACAACCACCCCAAAAAGCATTACAATAATCTAACCTCGAGGTCATAAATGCAATAACATTTCTGCATTTGAGGTTTAAAGCATAGGACACAATTTAGATATGTTCTTGAGATGGAAAAATGCAGTCTAACAGATGCTAGAAATATGGCCTTTAAATGAAAGATTGCTATCAAACACAACACCTAGGTTCGTAAATGATGAAAAAGCAACACAGCCATCAAGTGTTAGACAGTCTTCTAGATTATTATGTGTGGGTTTTTTAGGTCCGATAATTAGCACCTCTGTTTTGTCAGAATTTAACAGTAAGAAGTTACTTGTCATCCAATTTTTTGTATCAGCTATGCAGCCGTTAGTTTCTCAATTAGGTGTGTTTCACCTGGCTGAGAAGAAATATAGAGCTAAGTATCATCAGCATAACAGTGAAAGCTAACACCATGTTTCCTGATAATATCTCCCAAAGGTAACATGTAAAGCATAAAAAGTAATGGCCCTAGTACTGAGCCTTGAGGTACTCCATATTGCACTTATGATTTCAACCATGCTAAGGCACTTCCACTAATGTCAACAGAGTTTTCTAGTCTATTCAAGAGAATGTTAAGGTCAATAGTGTCGAACGCAGCGCTGAGATCCAATAGCACTAATAATAGCACTAAATAACAGGTGTGATGTCTTGGGTCTTATTTCAGTCATGTTGGTCAGGAAGTTGGCCATTTTATTCTTGATATACCTCACTTTCTTGTCAGAAACTTTTTAGTCAGATCTTAAAATGAACATCAAGGAAACTGAGAATAATATATATATTTTATGTTTAATGGAGGTACTTTAAAGGCTAAAGTATGTATCCTGGAGTTATAATTGGCATAGTTAAAACTGAAAGCTAAAGAGAACTAATATTCACAACATCCTAAGGCCCAACTCTACTCTGCCTATTTAGTCTGTGTAAATTCTGTTCATGACTCTTTAAAGCCAGTGTTCTGTTTTATAAGTTCATTCTTGACCTCGGTGAATGTAATCAAAGTAGATATTAAAAACTCTCGTTAAATTACAACATTTTTCTCACCAAATATACAAATACAGTCAGCTGAACTTGACAAAGAATGAGGCACTGAAATGCAAACTAGAAAATAACCAAAACAGCATGTGGTGAAGACATAAGGCAGCTAACCTTGAGCTATATTGTGATTTAATGACTTCCAAAGGGATTTGGTTGTTTGTAAGCTTGACTGATTGATAACCTTGAACAACCAAAGTTTTGACCCAATGAATACCCTAGACAGAGAGAAAATGAGTCTCGCACTTCTGACCATTTTTTTTTTAGATACTCTGAAGTATATCCATTCATCCATCTTTTTTTAAAAGACATTTTTAACACTAAAACTAAATGGCCAGAATCATCAAGTCAATAAGTGCAGCATTTACAACATCTAATTTATTATTTTTATTTTACCTGATATTGTCATTACAATTCTTGTCTTGAAAGAAGGACAATGAGTACAATTTATTTGAAACTTATATACCCGTCGTCTAGGGCTGCACGATTTTAGGAAAAAACCTAAATTGTCTTTTTTCTGATAAATATTGCGATTGCGATGCGATTTTCGATTTTTGCATTCGATACTTTTAAGTGCATAAAACCTAAA
>JAUCNO010001819.1:6824711-6839589 GCA_032353835.1 Enteromius viviparus
GGGCACTTTCTCTCCAGGAATAAAAAGGGCAGGTGCTCAAGCCCCCTTTTATGTCTATGTGTGCACGTGCCTGACTCTGAGAGTATGTTACAACTGTATATCTACAGAATTTACATTATTTAAACTCTGTTACTATTTTATCAATTGGTTAATCTGTCCTTGCTGAATAAAAGTATTTATTAAAAAAAAAAAAGCTCCAATATTTTAGTTCTATATGGTATGTGTACTATAAATGCATAATAAATGAATAACGATTTTTAAAATAGACTTCATAGATCTAAAGTAACATTAAACTTAAAAAAAAAAAATTAACAGTTGAAAGTCTAATAAATAGTCCAGGTCAGGTGAGTTAATGTGAAAGTACAGTTTAATCACAACTTGATCAAACAAACACAAAAAAAGATTTGACTTGAACTATGAAATTAATTTGAACAAAATATGAACTTATGAACAGCAGTTAGAGTGAAGAAAGATAGACAATGAAAATATATAAATATATATATATATATATATATATGTATATATCAAACGATATGGGTCACATGACATAAACCAACCAATGAAAAACATGACACATAGAATAAAGGCGCCAGTAGGTGTGTTCAATTAAACCTATTGTTTCGAAAGCTTACGGAGTCGTCTGCTCTGTAATTGCTTTCACTGTACTTTTATGTCATACACCAGTCCATCTGCATAGCGCCGCTTCAAGTCTAACAAACAAGTCACATGAAAATATAGACCACAGGACTTTATTTAAGATTGCTGTTTTAAAATGGTGTGCTAATCAGTTCTATTAGTATTCATATGGAGGTGACAGACATATTCATAACAGCACTAGGATTGTTTCATTATTGCTTTGTGTATAAAATTCAGGAGCCAACAAAGGAAATTGAGTGGGGAGAATTCCAGGCCAAAAGTCTGCAGACGAGTCCTGCTCCTGGCCATGTGTTTAGCATTAAGGAGACATCTCAGGACAGCATTTTCTCTTTGCGTGTATGTCACTCACCTACGGTACACTCCAAATGGTCCATAGGAGACTAGAATCCTGATTAAAGGTCCAACTAATAATATCATCATCATTGTCTTTATTTTATGTCCTCCCTTGTCCATGTCTTGTTGGGAAGAAAAAAAAAAACATTGTTAAAGCATGGAGAAAAGGTGAAGAAAACCGTTTAAAGTCTGAAGGAGGAACAGTGGCGACGGGACTTATAAAAAAGTCATTTTGAATGGGGAGGCTTTTTAGTGTTTTGTTGGATGCTGTAATAGAACATTTTTAAGACCTGTCATATTTGATCAAATCAAAGTGTTTAATCTCTGCAGTGATGTCATATGGACAGTGCATCCAGAATTTCTGATTGGATGTTGGTGCATATCAATCTCATCCACTACTGAGCCACAATAATGTTCTCAGTAATGATTCTGAGACGGGTTTCCAACTAAGACCCACCTATAGCGATATAATTCAAGTAGTGGGGTTTAACTGTGGTTCATTTATTAATGCTTCTTAGTGGCATTATTGTAGCCATTCAGACAAATTCAACTCTTTGAGTTTTTTTGAACAATTTACAAAATTAACCAAGTTATTTTAAAATGCAGTGAATTTTAAAATTTTAAATAAAAAAAACTGCAGCATAGGAAAATATGTTCCATGTTTACATTACAGAACAAACAATTTCCACTTTTGTAACGAAATGGAAAGACTATCACATAGGTGTTTATCTGTATATTTGATTGATTTGTTTGTTGTTATCTTTTTAAATTTGGAATATATTTTAATATGGTATTACTGTATGAGTGAAGTAAATTGTCTAATTCAGTTTAGTATTTTGTTAGGTTTTAAGAAAAAACAGGTTAGGGGCATGTGTGCAAATATATAAAGTTTTGGTGAAGTTTGTATCTGAGTGTAAAAATAATTAATGTTATTTAAATGATGTAGTCATGAATCCTTTTTGTGCCAAAGCAGGGATAAATGATCCACAGTTGAGCTCACTGTGCTCACAGAGTTTTGAAAAAGTGATCCAAGTATTGAGAAATGCCTACATTTACAATTGTAACAATTGTAAAAACTGTAATTTATTGCTTCATTAAGATGACAAGTGCTCATCCAATCATGTTACAAGTGTCGATTTCACAAACTCATGAAAAACTACAGATCTTTAGGTATTTAACTTAACTTTTCTGTGTGTATGGAATGGTTTTCACAGACGTCCAAGACTACCATTATGGGCAGATGGAAAACCACATTTACTTAGTTGTAGCTGGCGTTCCTTAGGCCTTTGAACACTGGCAGTACTCTGCCCCTCATCATGACAAACAGATTCAGGGGATTCTCAGTCACGGATCATGTGATCCCAAATCCGCACAAGGAAAAAGCAGAAGAAAGATGAAATGAGTGAATTTGAAAAGAGGAATGCCTTGGCAAAAATTAAGAAGTCGGGGCATTTTAAATCGCTGTCAGCACCTGACAGTTGGTTGGATCTACCGCAAACGCAGGCTCTGGGGAACAGCTTAGTCAGGCTTGTGAAATAGTTCCGAGAGAAGGAATGGAAGAAAGAATGGCAAAGTCACGGTTATTTCAAGAATTTAAATCTGAGGCAGAGAAAGCGGCTCCAAGCCCACACCGCAGGGTGACGAATTTGAGAAGCTCTAATCACAGTCAAAGAGACATGGAGGGCCTGCGTTCCTAGTGGTCTGTCTCCAAAGCGATGACCCCGAGAACTTCGGTCTCTGGTTATGAAAGGCAGCTTGGCTGAGTCAGATAAATCGAATCCATCTTTGCGACACAAGTGCGATCCGTGCCGGAGAACTCTGACTTACTTTCCTTGCAGCATCCCCGTGTTCATAATTACCGTTGGAGGTGGTTTCGAGTCGGATGCCAGGACCGCAGGTTCAGTGCTAAGGAAAAAAGCTTTGATAATTGCATGTTTATTTACAAAGCACTCAATAAAGAACTGGAATATAACAAAGTGACACCATGGCAGTGGTTTCATCATGTTTTACTGGCAGCACATGAAGACGATTGTATCATTTTCACATGGCAGAGATGCAGGCCCACATTATACTAATCGAGACTGACCACCTACTGACAGAAGAGGCAGCCACATTGGCTGGAACAGAAGAAATGAGAGAGAAATTGTCCAATTCCAGTCAACCCTTCAGCATTTTGGATCAGGCATTGCCTCTGTTTATTTAAATTTTAAGTCAAATACATCTGTTTCAGAAATCATATTATCTTAGAGTAAGGTTTCCAAATCACTATCGCTTACACAAGGTTATCCAACAATTTTGGCGTCCCTAAATAGTAACAGTACACCCCAAAACAAAAGGAATGTCTCATGAATGTCTGCGACTGCGTGTACTCTACCGAAATCTTTCTTGGCAGGACTGAAAAGCAAATGTTTTCTTCCTGAGACCCCAAAAATGTCTAGACTGGCAGAAAGTTGATGTTACAAGAACAGAGCTGGGACTGAAAAAGCCTATTTAGTGCATGATAATCTTTTGCTTCTTTGACAGTTTAGCTCATGGGGAAACTCTTTAACCTGTGAACGTTGTGCATAAGAGCGATACAGTACAGTATCACAGTCATCTGTGATCCATATACATGCATCGATGTAAGGGATATTCCACTGAAAAGCAAAAGGTCTGTTATCATTTACTCATGATTCACCAACTTTCTTCTGTGGAATACAAAAGAATAAAAAATGTACCTCACTAACTTTAATTGTATTGGCAGGTACACACAAATGAAATAATTTTTTATGAAATGCCAGGATTGTTTATTTTGGTGTAAAAAAGCTCAATGTCAAAGCTGCTCACATTTGCGCATGAGCAATAACGTTGACAGCTCTCAGCACAGTCAAACGTTTTTTTCTCCGAGTAAGACTACAGTCCTTGACATTTGTTTGAGATCTTTCAGGGGCTCTTTAGAGCGAAGCATGACTTGCGGTAGTTGTTTAATTGCTGTTGTCTCCTGGCTCCACTGACTTGGCTCAGTAGGAGAATGATCTGTTATGGTGTTCACTTCCCGGCAGAGGGGTGAGCCCACAGAAATAGTCGGCAGCTTGTCATCCAGACGCTGGTTACTCTGTAAAGTGATTCATTAGTCTGTCTAACTCTGTCTAACCCCGGGGCTGTTGGGTACTCAGAGAAGACCAAGGACGGACTACATCAAGTCTTGCATGTACACTCTCTATTTCAGCCTCATTTGCGATCTGAGGCTGACTAACGGTCTTCCCCTTAACCATAATCTTTTCTTGCAGGTGTGGTTTTACAGTCACAGTCTGGCATCAGCATGACGGTGCTTGTGGTCAAATATACTATGCAAGCTATAATCTAATAATGTTAATGAATTTCATCTGAATAAATGCTGCAGTTTCTGTTCAGGGGGAAGTTTTCTTTTTTTTTTTTTTGGAATAAGAAATTCTTTTATTCAGCAAAGATGCATTGAATTGATCAAAAATGAAAGTAAAGACTTAAGTTGATTTCCATTTCAAATAAATGCTGTAAAAATGAATGTGTAATATGAAGAAGAAAAAAATGTTTCTTGTAGGGATGCAAAATGATCACGTTTAAAATAAAAGTTTGTCTGCATACTGTATGTGTGTACTGTATATTTATTATGTATACCCAAAAACGAAAATTCTGTCATTAATTACTCACATTTTTTTTTTTTTTCAAGAATTCTTTTTCAGAAATATCTTAATTTGTGTTCTTAACTTGTGTTGTGTCTTACTGGTTTGCAACTACATGAGGGTGACGGAATTACTGTCCCTTTAATGTCTTGTAAAGTTAAAAAGAAACAAATCCATCATTAAATGGTTTAATAATCTAAAAGTCCATAATCTAAAATAATAATTCTTCTAGTAAAAAAGTCCATCTGCTTTTGTCCTCTCATCAAAATTGACTGACATATTTGTCTAAAAGTGGTTTGGACTGTCATTTGTTCATGATCTGTGCATATTTCTTTTCTGATTTAGACAAGAGAACTTTTTCACTGGAGAAAGCAATATAGGACTCATGTTTTAGCTGAAAGAAATGGTTGAGAGTTAATGATGGATCTGTTTATTACAAACACCCAGTTTAATGTGACACATTATTTGATGGACAAGAGTCATGTTGTGGATTACTGTGATGCTTTTATGAGCTGCTCTCATTCTGATGGCACCATTCACTGCACCATTCACTGCCATTCACTGCCATCCATTGATGAGCAAGTGAAGTAAAGCTACATTTTTCCAAATATGTTCCAATGAGGAAACAAGCACCTCTACACCTCGAACGGCCCTACTGAGTAAACGTCCAGCAAAAGTTTATTTTTGGGGGAACTATTTCTTTGTTTCGTTCATTCACTCAGTTGACTGCCAGTACTGTTTCCAGAGGCTTCTGTTCGGTCTGAAAACTTTCGTTTTATGTGGCCACTAGTCAGAGTTTATGACATGATGTCATTTACTTGGAGGAGCTTGTAGTGGTTTAGTTTCCAAGTGTTTTAGGTTTTTAATTGAATTGCTCATTCATTTCTTCATTAGTTTTATTCATATGCCTAAACTTGAACTTGAAAATGAGGGATGTTTTTTATTAAGTGAATGCTGTTGTAAGTACAGTAAAATATCATGATTATTGATTCACTCCTTCACAGTAATAGAGAAGCCATGCAGTCTGAAGACTTGTGGTGACTCATTTAATCAGAGCCCTGTGTTTAATTTAGGAAGCTTTAAACTGAAGATGACCCAGAGGAGCACTGCTTTACCAGAACAAAATCAAGGGAGCTAGATGATGAAAAGTATCCTGAACAGTGAGTCGGTATAAACATATTTCAGCAATGTTTTTAGAGGTTAATAGGGATCAAACGATAATCATTTTTACCGATATTTGTTGCCCGATATTTACACTTTGAAACTTTTTGGGGGATCCACAACAAAGAGCACCATCTGGTGGATCTCTTAAGACTTGCTCTGCATTAGACAGCAGTAAACAGTTTCATTCACAGGTGAATTAACAAACACATTTAATGAAAGTGCCTTCATTTTGTTTCATTTGTTATACGTTCTTTACATAAACCTACTAGATGGGACAATTGTGGAGTGCTTGGTGTGCAGTAGTCATTTTGCTGCCATATTTCAAATTTGAAAGATACTGTACTTTATCGCAGTCTTGACCTTATCATATTTTTCGCAACTATTATTAATGCCCAGACTAGCAGCAAAGCCATTGCCAGACTCAAATGGCTATATGGTTTTGGAAACTACATTTCTGTGGTTAAAAAATTAGAGTTGTCAATTAGCACAGTAAGCTCCCCACTTAGTAGCACTAGCTATATATTTTAGCTGCAAGAATTACTCAAAAAGACTACGCTCTGTAATACCCTGCTTGCTAAATGGTAAGGCCTGTTCGTATCAGATGGGGAACATAAGCTTTTATTGTTAACGAAAAAAGAGGAAAAACCATTTTGTGCTTATGGGCAGATGACTAGGACAGACTCTTTGACTTTACAGCCGTTCTCCATACACTTATTCTCTCTCTAAGCTGTTATTTTGCCATGCAATCAGAGTCCTATTTGTGTCTGGGGACCAAAAGTCCACTGCCATGAAATTCAATTAGTGTCTCCAGATCCACAGGCCTCACCTTCTTTTGATTATCATTTTTCTTCTTCTTCTTTTTGAAACTCTTTTGTTCTCCATTTCTTCCCCCTTAGCTTCTCATTTCTCTGTGTACACAGTCCAAAGTGCATTCGCACAATGTGCAAGGACCTCAAAGTTCCCATGCAGGTTTTTTTTCTTTCTAACGTTCTTTTCTAAAGCCGAGAATGTCTGAAAGTGCTGTTAAACCACATTGTCATTAGTTGGTTACATCCGAACAGAGGGAGACTGGGGGAGATTTTCTTCAATCACAAGCCATCTATACCCAGCAGACATGCTGACTGCAGCTGTGCTTGTCTTCATCTGGGAACCGTTTTCACAAGCTCCGCTCAAGCCCTTGCGCCCTAATAGGCTGATAATCCACACACGGTTATACAACATGCGATTTGGCCTCTTGCTGTGTGTTTATTATTTATGATTTTTCTGGGAAAGGAGTCACACCACAGAATGTGTTGTTAAACTTGTGCAGATGGAGGGGTTCCTGTGTTTCAGCATTGATTACTCTTGCATTGATTGTTTAGCACTGATTGAAGTGGAACCCCATGCATGGTGACCTTACTTTCAACTTCAGTAAACAAACTCTGCATGTGTTTCACAAAGCTCTCAGCCATCATACTTACTGATGATGGAGGACTGTTTCTATTCCGGCACGTTAATGTTGAATACTTCCAATGCCTCGTCTGTTGCAGTACAAAGAACTAAGGTTTCTCTTAAAAGATGCTGATGCAAGATAAGGCCGGGTTGATGCTACTCAAATATTACAGACAGACAGACCGATAGATACATATATAGAGAGAGAGAGAGAAAGACAGACAGATAGACGTGTAAATTTCCCCAGCGTCATTGAATTTCTGGTTAAAACTACAGCTTTTCTCTCTAATGTGTACATGTACTACACACACACTCCACCTCTTCACCTCTAAAAGTGGCTTCTTGATAAATTGAGGGTTTCTATGAATAGCAGGTTGACGTTTTTACCACAAGCCCAAGCATTCAATAGCAGCATTTCAGAGCCCCTCAGTGAAAGCCCAAAGACAAACACTATTCCTTTTTCTTTCCAGCATACTTTCCAAAGTGCAGATGTTGCAGAAGTGTCACGTTACGAGGATTTTACCTCTGTTTTAAGGGATGTTGCAAATTGCATATGCGTGTGTGTGTGTGTGTGTGTGTGTTTTGTTGTATGTGTGAGAGAGGAGGCCAAAACTAAAGGTCTTTAAAAGTTCACAGCCTGCAGTGGAAAGTGTTTCTCCATCTCCCACAGATATCCTCATTCTCTCCCTCCGTTAGCTACCGAGCTGGAAGCAATTTGGTTGTTACTGAAAATCAGTTGACATCTGGGATTTCTGACAGTAACAACACACATATTTCACCCTTCCATGAACCTAACATACATTTGATAACGAAAATGTGACATGTCTAAGTCTGTGGCGGCTCCCAATCTGTCTAATCATCCTTATTTGTATTTAACCAATATGGCATTGTGAGAGATCTGTATCATGTGTTTTTCTTTCTTGGTGCGGTCTGATGTGTTTCCCTGTGTCTTTATTTTGCCTGCGCTGACATGTTTATCTGCACTGGCTGTTTTCACAGTACACTCTAACCTCTGGCTGTCCCCTCGCTTGGTGTTACAGGTGGAAAATGCTGTTTGTGTCTCCGTCTCCTTCCCTGAGTCCCTGAGCAACCTCAGCCAAGCTGATACATCACATCAGTCCTGAGGGCCCCATCTCCTCACTGTCTCTCTTTCTCTCTCTCTTTCACACACACACACACACACAAAGGTATTAGGTCCTGTTTCATGACAGGCTTTTTCTCTTTTTTTTCTGTTATTTTTCACTATTTATCACAACTTTGAATATAATTTACGTTTATTTAATGGTATATAAATGTTATTAGAGAAATGTCCATCTAGCAACCTTCAAACAAAGCTTTGTCAGCTCTATCTTTTACACTGCTATTGGGGCATCTTATTTGCTAACACAGTTCTAAATATAGTTCTGAATGAAGTACAACTTGTACAACTTGATGGCAGCAACACCATCACCCATCTATCCAATTCATGCTACAAATTAAACCAGATCTAGATCTGTTTCACCACATCAACAACCTTTCGTTTATGCCAATGTTAGTGATGTCGTTTTGCTGTATCACGCAACCACATACTTGCTTGAAGATTTTGATGGGAACACACTCTTTCATTTATGGTCTACCCCGCCGAAGCAGCCACCCACCCTGTCCAATCCTGCTTGTTGCTTGTTCCAGAACCTCATAATTTACAAATACATCATTTGCATCTCTTTCTTCCACCACTCTGTTCCTTCCTTTATTCTCTCATTTTCATAAACATACACTCACCTGTTGTCTTTGTTATAAAACGCAGTTAAGCCAATGCATTTGTTGTTTGTCAAACAAACTTTACAGTTCAGTATCAGATGACTAACTTTTAAGCATGTTGTTTTTCAGCATCTTTTGGTCATCTGTCTTTTTACAGGCCAGCGGTGAAGACCAAAGGTATGACTAAGGTGTTTATTTACAGCATCGCTTTCCTCTTTCCTGCAAACATGCTTTTATCCCTTTATCCCTTCACCTTTTCAAAACTCTGTTTAAACTCTCGCTTGAATTTTTTGCCCACGTTGCATTTCTTCCATGTTTCTCTCGTTGCGTTCTCTTTGAGAAGGGATCATGTTTATGTCTGCAGTCTGTGTTTCAGTCAGTCGTACCAGTATGTCTCCAATACCTAAATCCAATTACATAGTCTGAGAATAAAATCTAATAATGGCACTTAGAATGTTGGTCCCTTATGAAAGGGGGGGAAAAAAACACTTGTTTTATTCATATTTTTTCCAGGTTTCTGTCTTTATAACCCAAACATGGAAAATTAATTCAGCAGATCATTAAAAACAGAAACATATGCAGAAACTCCAAACACTGGAGATCAGTAATATAGTGTGAAATGACTTAACACTAAGCACCAAAACTCATAAAAAGGCATTAGTATTTCATAATAGCCTGTTCGTAATGGTGTGTGGCACTGCCAAGCAACAGAAACTTTCCTAATCAACCCGAGAGCGAGAGAATGAGGTGGAGAGGGTAATATTTTGTTTATGAGTTTTTTAAAGTTTAAATATGAAAACAGATTTGTCAGATTTTACTGCATTATTTTATGTGTATTTTTAAAAAATGATTTATGATGTCTGTATGTTTTAAATTGCTAGTTAACTGTGTGATATCTTGGTAATGTCAACACTTGTACAGTGATAAGTGTTTTTTTTTTTCTTACAATGAAGATGTGAACAACTGCTTGTCTTTAGTTCTCTTAGATAATGGCAGAGCTGGAGCTCATATATATATATATATATATATATGTTATTTTTTGTGCTTTTGTGTGACCTTTGACATTTTCTATGGAAGAGCCTCTGATTTAGATGTGGTTCTAGTATGATATACATACTGTAAGATTCCTGTTATTTCTTAGTCTTCATCTCTTCCCTCCCTTTTCTCCTTTATTGTTGATGGAGTTCAACCAATCCCCTCCCATCCCATCATATCCCAGAGTCCCCAAAAACCGAGCATCTGGTTGTGCCTCAGCACCCACTTCCGACCACAGTTTTTCAAACAGGCAGAGAGGGCCTTCATTCCCGAAAATAACTTGGACAGGGAGAGGCAAGCTTGTAGCTCTCAGATGCTACTGTAGTATAAAGGGTGTGAAATATGGAGAAAATTTCATGCTTCTGTTCAATTAACATATGACGTTTTGCTTCACAGAAAGTACTTATCAAGCTCTTGGTAAAAAAATGTATGTTCTTTACGTAAAGAGCATGAGATGGTACAACAAACAAAGTGAAAGAGTTCATTAGCAAAATGCTGTAATCATGCGGATGGTTTGGGCGTAGTCTAAGGCCTAAACACAAAGTCTATACAAACAAAGCAAAGTTCGAAAAGCCTTTGAGTTAATATAGATTCATATTCATAAAACATCCCACACTGTCTCTGTAACTTAGCATGTAGCTCACTTGAATTGATTAATTTTATCTACATAAAAGCTTTTAATGTTCGATATATAAAGCTTTTAAAGCGTCATGGCTGCCAAGCAACTCAATCCGACCCCAAATCTCTCTAACAAAAAGACATAAACACATATGGAGAAAACTCTCTGCATCGCTTGCCTGTTTATTTGCTTTCTAAAATCAAAAGAATTGCACAAAAATATTGAGAGTGGAAATTTCTCAACCATCTCTTCAGCTGTGCCATGTCATCTAGCTCATAATGGCTTGCGTGTAACACGCGAACGTTAGCAAATATAGATTGTTTTGGGGGTGGGGTTCTGAAATGTGCACAAACTCTAGCTTAATCCACAAAGCTGAGCAGCTGTAACTAGCACTTAATGTGAAATAGATGGAACTCAAACCCTCAGTCGGCAATTCCCATGTTGGACCACTCAATACATCTGTCCCTACCACACGGTCATTACGCTTTCATTTACCGTTTCCCCAAACGACTTTTTCATAGGTCAGTCTGGGGTCAATCCAATACACAGCAGTGGCTTGAGGAGAACTGGTGTGGATCTGAATGGGTAAACCAGATCAGATTTCAGTCACTCTACTCCCCGGCTCATCAAGCACCCCTGGAGAATGAGGTCACACAGAACACACACACACATACTGTACATGGCTGTTTTTTCATCTATAATCTAGAGGTCTCTTTAAGCACTCTTTAAATACTCATTTGATGAGATGGAAATTAGATTTTAATTACATTTTAATAAAATTCCTTAAATTATCTCTTGTTAATTTCTATATTTTTATGAGTTTTTTTTATCTTACAAAATTGCTGTTTAACCCTCTGGGGTCAGAGTGGTTTATGTGGGTCTGGAGATGTTTTTACATTTGTGCTTTTTTACAGTAAGTATTTTAGTATCAAGTAATATTTACCTTTATTTCTTCTTGTTTTCTTCTCACATCTCAATCCATATTTTTTGCAATTTTTCAGTGTCCTGGAAATAATGCCACAAAGTCATATTTTTTGTACAAATTTATATGAATCATTATATTTAATAAACATTGATTTGATTTCACAATTTTGTTAGATTCCGATTTTAAACATGTAGTGATTTATATTTTTATATAGCCATGCCACCTCTGTGGCCACTAGTCTAGGCTGTTTTCCTGGATTCAGCTCAAATTGCAAGCTCATATAGGATAAGTGGCATGGAAGATGGGTGGATGGATGGAAGTCTGGGTCTGTGACAAGACTTAAATGTCATGTAAATGTAGCAAAAACAGTTTCCAGGCCAGTTTTATTGTGACTACCTACAAAAAAAAACTAAATTTGGTAAGTTAGAATCATCCCCGCAACATAAAAATTGTAAAAACAAACGCCTATATACAAAAACATATCGCTTGACTGCTAGCAGTAATATTTAGCTGGTGCTTCAGCATTTCCTGCAGTCCGTTTTACAGCATTCTTCTTATATTCCCACATTATTGTATGTTGTAATAGTCCCTTCTGTCCGCAGATATTCCCCTCCCTTTCAAAAGCTTTAAAAGGAAAATGACTGGTGTTTATAAGGTGTTAATGGCCAAATTTGTTTTTGCCCAAGTTTATTCAAAGCAGCCTCATTAAAATCATGTACAGTACATCCACGAACAGGCATTAAACAGGGGTGGAGTGGGAGATTTAAGTCCTGGCATGCATGCTTGTGCCTCTGTGTTTTCTCTAGCTTCCTTAAACAGCCACTTGTCCTTCGCTGCATTGTTATTCACATGAAGTTCAGGGCCATTGTTTGAACTTTAAATGGTTTCTGGTGGCATCGCCCTGTGGCCATCTGAACCCTGGGTCTAATTTCAAACCTCTGCTCTAGCAGTATGATGTAGTAGCCTTGCTATGTTGCGGTTTTGCCCTGTGCGTTGAAAACACAAGCTCATAAAAACAACACGAGTGAGAAGAAAAGAGCTTCCTGGAAGGAGGACAATCGTTACCTTGAATGAGTCCCAGGTCTCAGAAGTTGGCCAGTGAACACGCATGAATGTGTGTGTGTGTGTGTGTGTGTGTGTGTGTGTGTGTGTGTGTGTGTGTGTGTGTGTGTGTGTGTGTGTGTGTGTGTGCCTGCAGTCATTTCACAGTTTTCTCTCCTCCTTCTCGCAGCCGCCACCACTCTGGAGCTTTCTGATTATTTTACTGGGAAAGAAAAAGTAAACATGGCAGCTGTGTGTATGTGTGTGTGTGAGTGCAGGACAATTGCAGTTCTCACAGGGAGCAGCCAGAGCTAGACATAATGACTCACCTCCCGGCCTGGTCAGGTACGGGTGAGTGACGGACCCGTCTACTAACATACACACACTTTTCACTGCCATGACGGTGGGCTGATGGCTCTGCTGCTCCTCTGTGGCTGTTATTGTCCATAGAGAAGTATGAGGCGTCTGTCCATAGACTCTGTATGTTGGCTTGAATGCATTGTTATGTGGGACGGGTCGATTCTCTTGTGATGCCAGGTTGTAGTATAACTGGAGGTGGTCATGTTGACTCACAGTGGCTAAAGTGGGTTGGAGACACATATCTGAGCTGAGAGGTGGTGATGGATGGATGTGGTCATTCAGAAGTAATAGCTAACACAAATGATGGTGATTATTGAGGTTTCTTCAGCAATAGGCAGAAGGGCATAACTAGGGGAAGCTCATGGATCCGCTGGACCACCCAGACCCATAACAAGAGGGACGAAGCACATACTTAGAGGTCATTGAGAACATCACTAACTGAAACAACCTCACACACGCTTCTTTTGAAATTTATTGAGCTGCCTGTTTAGGTTGCATTTTAAGATAGTCTGTTTAGAACATTAATGAAGATGGAACTAAATAAGTTAAAAGATATTAACAAAAATAAACGTTGTTTTAAATGACCCTAAAGTGAATTAAGGCATTATAACTTACACATTATAATGTAACATATATACACAAATGGATATTAATTTCAAGATTTGCTTGTGTCTTGTGGTTTACACTATGATTAAATTAAAATATTGGTACCGGATGATAGCAAACAATTTTCACACAAAAAAAAGGAAATGAGCATTCTTAGTGTTGCAATATAGCCTGGTATATATATATGGTGCATCACTAGACATGTTGATTTATAATATTTTTCAGTTCTGAATTATTTATATACAGTAAATGAAAAATGGTTTTGGTTACACTTTATTTTAAGATGTCCATAATACAGAGTAATTAGTAAGTACTTGTACAACAGTAGCTAAGTTATGAAACATTGTGTACTTACAGTTTGTAAGTATTTACATGTACAGTATTAGGCAGATACTGTTCATGTTTGTAACAGACAAATTTTGAAAAACACAGGCATGAGCTACTAAAAAAAAAAACACAGGCATGAGCTACTAAAAATAAAGTGTATCAAGATTGTACTTAAGGGTACTTCATGTGTGTCTACACTGTACAGTTTATCCAGCTGGACCTTAGTTTGATTTAAGCCACCAGTACATAGCTTAAATACATGTTATACCTTTCTAATTATATTACTATTACAGAATATTACACAGGCATAAGCTACTTAAAATAAAGTGTATCAAGTTGTACTTAAGTATATAAATACCGTAGCTGTGTTACAGACTTGGTCTTTCACGTATAGCTGCCTATTACATTTACATAGTTACAAACTGTAAGTACATGCTGATCCATAACTTACATTTTGTTTCATGTAAGTACAGCTATTACTACTAAGTAAATAATTAGGTAATTACTCTGTATTATGATATTATGACAACTTAAAATAGGGTGCTATAGATATAGATATATAATAGATATATTTTTTTCCAAATCTTTTTTTTTAAGAAGAAGAAGAAGAATTATCTTCTGCTCATCAATTGTTATCTGATAATTCTTTTGTGATAAAAATCTTTTTTTTAATCTTTATTTATTTATTTATTTATTTAGCCTAATGGATAGGGAGTTGGACTTGTAACCCAGAGGTTGTAGGTTCGAGTCCCAGGACCGGCAGGGATTGTGGGTGGGGTTAGTGAATAACCAGCGCTCTCTCCATCTTCAATACCATGACTGAGGTGAGACCCTTGAGCAAGGCACCGTACCCATAACTCCTCGGTGCCGCAGCACTGGCTGCCCACTGCTCCGGGTGTGAGTTCACGGTGTGTGTGTGCGTTGTTGATCACTTCTCACTGCTGTGTGTGTGCACTTGGATGGGTTAAATGCAGAGCACAAATTCCTAGTATGGGAAAC
>JAUCNO010001819.1:6839689-6862808 GCA_032353835.1 Enteromius viviparus
GTGTGCACTTGGATGGGTTAAATGCAGAGCACAAATTCCTAGTATGGGAAACCATACCTGGCCACATGTCACGTCCTTATTCCTCCTTGTTAATCATAAACTTTTGAATGATAGTGTACATATATCATTTTTAGAGGTTGAATCCTTTTTAAGTTCAGGTAAAACATTGCAAAGTTAACTTTCTTGCAATAAAAAGAAACATTTACAAATGTTTTAAATAGATTTTAAAAGCAGTAGTTTTTGATGACTATTTAAAAGTCTTTACAATCACACAACCCATTTAATGTGTCTATAAGTAATATATATAAAAAACTGTACTGACTTTCATCTTCTGAACGGTAGAGCATTAGGATCACACACATATTTGACTCCTTTTCAAAAATGTATGCCATTTTGACTCTCACTCATTAAGTATGTATCGTATTGACCCAATATAAACTTGCTCCTTTTTTCACACTCTTTCATGCAGCCATACATACTCACCAAAAAACACACATAAACACAAGCTCTCATTAATCAAAGTTCTGAGGTGATTGATTATTTCAGTCGACGTATTTGTATTGCGCTGGCCCACCTCAGTTCGACCTGAGCACTTTTCTGCGTTCTGCTCCAGCTGAGCTCTCACACACACACTTCTATACACAGTCTCTCTCCATCACTGCACTGTTATTGTGAAATAAGAGCAGGGCCTCAGCGTTAACAAAGGAATAATTGTCAAACACATTTTTCCTCTCTTTTTTGCCCCCATTCTATGTTTCTCTCTCCTGCTCTCTTTCTTTCTGAACGCAACGGCAGAGTCAGCAGAGTACACACATTTCAGACAGCTGTGAAAACAGATTGAAGGGGAAAAAATTAAAGTTTGGGGGGGATCATTTTTCAAGGTGGATGAGGAAGGGAGTGGGTTGACGCGCCGGTGTCGTGATTCACACTCTCACTCAATGGGGCGAGGGAACATTAAAAGTAAAGTAGCCATATTACACCCATGGTGCGCCGAGATGTGTGCCACAGCTGGAACAGTCACAACACACATCCTTCAAACTTTGGCCAGGCGAAAATGAAAACTTCCCTTTGGGGAAATCGGGCTGTCATAAAGATGGTGAATGGCTGCTGACGATATTATGATCCTACACTTTAACGACAGTAAGAGAAATCCTAAAGTAATTAAGTTCAGCTTTAAAAAAAGGGACTAACCTGCTACTTTTGTTTATTACAATCCATTAAAGACAGTGTGAGTTGTTGAATGGCATGTTGGGGTAGATCAGCACCTTGGACAGCTCTCAGTTGTAAACTGTGTGTGCACGAGTGAGCGTGTGCGTTCGTGGGTTGGTGGGCTTGTGAGTGTTTGTCTTGGAATAGAAAGAAAAGGTAAGGAATGAAAAAAAGAAGCAAATGGACGAGGTCTGTGGCTAAATTGAGATGCTGCGGGAGAGAGATTGTTGCAGTTCTCTGAAGCTCAGTCTAATCTCACCACAGTGAGGGGCTATAATCAGCTTCACCTCAACACAGCCTTCCCTCTTTGACACCACAGCCACATTTTCCATCTGTTGAATTCACTTTGGCATGCCATTTCCACCAATCACCTTTATTTTGAGTTTTGGCTTAAATGACAGTTCTGGGTATAGTTCAGGGGGATATTATAGCCGAGTTTGAATGAAGAGTCAAATCTAATAAGTCTACATTACTTAAATATGTGTTGGGCTTGTTGTAGATAATGTTGTTTTATTGGCTTAGGAAGAACCGCTGTGCTCCAAAAACCGCTGTGGTCTCAAATCCCTTGCTATATTGGTCCTAGAGCAATGAAATGTGACCCAAATTGTTTTCTTTATCAGCACTTTTCCATAAGCTATTACTCTAAGAGACATTCCAGTGCGCACAGTGAAAGACAAGCTTCCAGATTTTGGCTGTGTCAGAATGTCAGAGCTGACTGAGATAATAAAAAATCTAATCGACCAATTAGAGCGTTTTGTCAGAATACGGCAATATCAGATTTTAAACGATATGGCAAAGAATCAAGGAAGGAACCGTTTGATTTTCAAGTCATTAATTGTGGAGAGCATAATATCTATAAATGTATTTCAATGTTTTGTGATCAAAGAGGGAAAAAATATATATATATAAATATATATATATATATATATGTATGTATATATAGACATAGAAAAAAAACAAGGAAGAAAATGTTTGCTTTTTTAACTTTGTAATAGCTAGGTCCCATTAAAAGGAAGTTATCCACTGACAATAACAATGACAGTGTGATTAAAGAAAAAGGTGTACACCTACAGTATGCATTCAGTTGTACTCCACATCTAATGTTGTTAAAGCCTTTTGGACTATATGTGGTTTCTGTTCAGACCCAGAGATCTTCTATAGTGATACAAAGCAAAAACAGTTATATCTGAACCAGATGTTAAATGTAGAAATGATATTGGTTTTGTGATCAGTTTAGAGGTGAATTGAAAAACTTCTATTGACAAAAGTGTCTTGTGCTTTTGAGAATATTGTTGTTGGCATCTATGTGGTCACATACGAGAAGTCAACATAAAAATGCTTTTCTTGACCTATTTCTTTTGCCTTCACACCACCTGTGATTCATTATCAGTAGATTCAGTTGATTCCTATCACATTATGGCACTTGCGTGGGCAGAAAGTGGTGTGTGGCCTGTCTTTCTCATGCCTGTCCTTCATCAAGTTCATCATAGTTGAGTAGGATTCAGTGGCTGAAACTACACATCCAGTCAGACACGCAAACATCTACATAAAATGAGACAGAAGTTACTGCCTGCTGAGACATGAAACATTCAACATGTCCAAATATAGAATGACATTCACTTACTACCCATCAAGAACATAAACATGCATCTTTTATAGTATTATTACTGCCATTAATACACGTCCTGAGAAAAGGCTTATTGGCTGTATGTTTAAAAGTTCAAAAGATGGGGTTCTGTAATATTTATTTAAAAAAATATATAATTTTATGTACTAATTTACTTATTTATTTAATAAAAAATAAATCAATCAATACTTTTATGTAGCAAGGATGTGTTAAAAGTGTTCTGGTTTCAAAATTCTTCTTTTAACTTTGCAAAGAATTCTGGACAAAGTCTCACCGTTTCCACAAAAAAATTAAGCAGCATGACTGTTTTCAACATTTATGATAATAATAATAATAATAATAATAGTAGTAGTAGTAATAACAAATTATTTGTGCACTGAATTTTGGGGGATAAAATTCAGCTGTGTGGGGGGGTGGGGGGTGATTTTAAGTAATTATGTTTATGAAATTTCTATTACATTTATTATAAATTTGGGGGGTTTATTTAAATATGTATTTATTAGAAAAAGCTTAAAAAGCAAAATGGCTTGTGCTTGATTACATGATGAATGACCCTAAATATGATATGATGAAAGTTATTTTTTTCCTTAAAAACTGCTTGATTGGTTAATGTTTATACTGAATATTTTCCACATTATTTGGTAACAGATTATTGTTGACCTATTGACTTACAGGCAAGGAAAAGTGTGGGGAAAAAAGACGTAGATTGCACCCAAACATATGTACAGCACCAGAACCAGTGTTGTCAAAACATGGAAGGTGGAAACGCGATATGATAGACTGAAATAAACAGTTCTTATCACAGTTCCCGGTTATCTGATTATCGTGCTGTTATCTGCATTTTCCTGCCAAGGCAGTCGCATTTACAGTCTCTATCTCTTCATTCTTTCACTAACCCCTGTGTGTGCTGTGATAAAATATAAAAATAAGACAGAAGAAAGAGCGAATGAGTGAACAAGATATGATCCTTCGGGACGTGCGCGGGTTAATCTTTCAGGGGAAGAAACAAACAAGCGACAAGCCACAACTGGACTCCATTATGATTCATGGTTGAATTAGTGTCTTTGTTTGGGGATGAGAAGGGTCACAGGGCACAATCCTCACACACGTACGCGCTCATCCAGACCACATTTGCGGTTTGGCACCGGTACACTAACATGCACTTACCAGAATCGAACATTGTGATTGTTGTCGTGTAGAAAACAGAAACAATAGGAAAAGTAAATAATGGAGGGAGAACGTTTGGTCACGGACAAGCAGAGAAGAAGAAAACAAGTGAAAGGGAGAATGAAAGGGCAGAGGAGGAAAGGTTAAAATGGGGGCAGCAAAACAAACTTTTCTTGAAGCACCTAAGTGACGTGTCACAAAGATGACAAAAGGTCATCAGAGGTCAAAGTTGAGAGAGTTACATAAATGCTCTCTGGCTTCTGGATTGGTGCAGTTTTAGCTGAGGAGTTCAAAAGGAGTTTGTTGCGCTTTCTCTCCTGAGACGTTTTGTCGAAGAACGAGATGCCAAAGATTTTATAGTATGACCTGCTTCGCTGTTTAGTGTTATTAGGTTTCTAAACCTACATTTTAGTTTATGTCATAAATTGTAGAGCTGTAAATGCAACACAATCATCAAATTATTTATGTAAGCGTTCTTCTGCACTTTTCTTTTCCGAGCGCAGCTGATATTGTGTAGTCATTGCAGTCAAAGATTGATGTGAGGTGAATTGAGCAACAGTAGCTGGGACATTGCCACACTGGCTTTCAGCAGTTGCTCTGTTTTATGTATTCTCTTTATCAAACATACAAACACAACTGACAAAATTGGATTCGGACCTTCACAAATTTCTTCTCACCATATTACATTTATATACTGGTCACTTTTTGGTATACTTATATGGTTGCAATAATCTTCAAATCAAAGTGATGATACTGAGGATTTTAATATTATGTAATAAATGAGTAGTATTATCATTCTATACCATTTTGATAATACTGATAATAAACTGAAAAGTTATAATCCATCATAATAATAATGTACGGTATGAAAAATGCTTATTTTTTTTAGATTTGCTAAAGAGTAAATTTGACAGTAATAAATATTTTGTGCGTTCTTAGCATCTTAGCATCTCAGCTGTTGTTGCTAAAGTCTGAAATAAACTAAATATATACATACATATATATATATATATACATTTTTTTAGACACTTGGCACTTGCTAAAAATCAGGACATTGTATACTTGCCGACTGAAGATCACACACTACAAGACTTTCAAGTCATTGTGAACACAATAAAATATAAAATTAGCAAAACAAAAAACAAATGTGACCCTGGACCCCAAAACCAGTCATATAGAATGTGTATATTTGTAGCAATAGCCAAAAATATATTGTATGGATCAAAACTATTAATTTTTCTTTTATGCCAAAAACCAGAATATTAAGTAAAGATCATGTTCCAAGAAGATGTTTTATAAATGTCCTAATGTAAATGTATCAACGCTTAGTTTTTGGTTACTATTATACATTGTTAAATATTTATTTATTTATTTTGCATTCTGAGGTTCCATATTGATTTTAGCCAAATATTATACTATCCTAACAAACCATACATCAGTGGAATGCTTATTTATTCAGATTTGTATAAATCTCAATTTAAAGAAAACTGACACTTATGACTGGTTTTGTGGTCCAGGGTCATCAATGATAACCTCTGACTGGAGAAAAACATTTTTTAATAGTCTGTGCCCATCATAAACTTTGCATTACTCCAGCAAAATCTGGAGAAAATCTTGAGCAAAATCTGCAAACTAGCTCTGACAAATCATCCATATTTAAAGTCATTGCAAAAATCTGGGCAAAAGTCATGTTGCCCTAAGTATAGCATAGCTAACTAACCTGTTTATTTGAGTTGAAGCACTTTTAATAAACGAGGCTGGGATTGCAGACAGAACACTGGGAAAGGCCGATGCCCTGAGCCCTTAAAACCCTCTGGGGCTAAACTTTTAACCCCTCTCTTGTTGAATCAGGATCAGCTGTAGGTTTTTAAGTTCGGGGGGAGGCACATGGAGGATGTGTAGGTAGCTCATCGCTCTCTAGCAGAGGTGAGAAGAGGATTTATCTGTCCCTGGTGGGGGTTAGCTCTGGGTTTAGTTAATCCCAGGCTGCTTGTAAGGTTAAACTCACAGATTTCCTGCAACAGATGTGCTAGAGTTAGTGTGTGTGTGTTTATTTTCGCAGGGGCCGTTGAGGAGGTGCATAGATGTGTATACTGAGCGCAATTAAGAGATTCGAAAGTGTGGAAGTCATCAAGGAATTGCCAACTCTGTTTGACCTTATTCGTTTGTTCACACTCTTCTCTGACGCAGGTGCCTCCACGTTACAAATCTCCCCTGAAGACCCTGCGGGAGAGTGTAATTAAAGGTAAAAAAGAGGAAGAGAGGCTGCTGGGTAATCCAGCACTTCGGGGGCTCGGTGTAATTCTGATGACCCGAGTTGTCACCCTTTTTGTGACCTTCGTTGCCATATTTCACAACCCTTCCATAAACCTCTCCCCAGGCCGCAGAGGTTTCCAGCGCCTTCCAAGAATGTCTGACACACAAAGTGACCTTCCTTTCCTACTGCCTCAGGTTTGCATGGAATACAGGCGCATTCATAAATTTCCATTAATTCAAATGGAAAATATTCTTTTTCTCTTCCACACTATTTCATTCCTCTGTCTCCCCGTCCGTCTGTGTGGCTGAGCCCGGCTGACTGATGACTCTTTAAGTGTCTGAACCATCTTAGGCATGACATCAGGGGTCAAATCAGCGGTGACATCATCAAAGCCAGACGGTACTTGTGCCATCGCAGGCACCTCTCCAAGCCAACGTGGTATTTTTACTCAGATAAACTTCAGGATGGATTAAAGCAGTTAAAAATTAAGGTCTATGATGTCAGCACATTTTTGTGGCGTTATGCGACAAGCCCCCTGAAATCATAAGTTCGACCACTTAAAACACTTGTCATGGCCGTTTATCACTAGGCTTGGCCACTGTGACCATTACGAAAGCTAAAAGCATTTGAGCCTATGCTTGATTTGCTTTTACAATGTCGAAACCATGAATCAGTGTTTCTGTAGATGTAAAATATGTATTTCTCTGGGTTCCGAACCACATCACTTGAAGAAATCTGATCCTTTTAACCACGACTGTAATTATTTTCTCTTCATCTGTATGATTAATGGCTTGTCACATGGAAATGAAAGGATGGAGGATGAAAAGAAGGTTTAGATGGAGGAAGCACAGCAAACCTTATGCCGACCACAAAACCTTAACCGTGAGTTTACACATGTCGTTTCTGAAGATCATCCGAAAATGAATTTGATTACAGAATTAAGAGCATGTGTTTTATTGGAGTCAAGTCGCTTTGCATTTGTATGGATCGGTCTGCGCGTCAAAACATATTAATATGGAGATATGTGATCTATGAATGCATATCAAATCACAAAAGCAGAGACAAAGTGGTTTCGCTCCATTTGAGCTGTAAAGTAAACCTCATGAACGCATAGCCATGAGCTGAATTGTCAGTGTGCAGACAATTCTATTGTTTCAATTAAGAAGTGACGGACAGTGACCAGGTCATTGAAAATCATCATGGAAAAAGAGATGGGAAACAGGACAGGCGTCTGCAGCCAGCACCTTGTGCGCACTGTCACTCCCTAGTGTGAGTAATCTGTTTCTAAACTCTCTTTTCTGCTTGACTGGATGCCTCTGTTAGTTTCTCAATAGTGCATTTGGACACATTAGACTTATTTGACGTCAATGTGACTATGATGTCATGTCACTGCCTTCGACAAGGATTTTTCTGTTATTAAGTGTCTTGAAACTCAAGCGTCAAACTTTGGTGAAAGTAGGTAGAATAAAATCTTTTTTTCAGAGGGTGTTGATGTCTCAATTAACAAGCTAAAAGTTGAATTCATGTGAATTCTGTCTTTCCTCTCATTTTCCATTTGCCCAGTGTCTTCTAAAAAATTTTTTGACAGAGTATGGCTAGTCTGGATATAAACCCCTTCACGCTGCACAGAGACGGGGATAAAACACACCAGTGCTGTAGACAATGATTTGCACATCAGCTTTCCATTCTTTTATATTTCTCCCTGTCTTTCTTTTCTTTTACTTAGACCTATGTCTCTCTGCTTTTAAATGGACTGTGCATCAAGCATTCAAGATCTAGCAATATTTAGTAATATTTAGCCACAGTAAACCAGGCTTTACATGAAAGTGATAAAGAGAAAGAAGATTTTTTAAAGTAGAATTTAAAGTCATTAAAGGACTATGAATCCAAAACATATTTTAAAATGCATTTAAAGTAATAAGGTTGTACTAATCGCCAATCTAACATTACATAATTCATCTTGCAAACAAATGAGTATGCCAACTCTTTTGCGTTTGCTGTTAGAGAGGACTCATTAGTTGGAGAGGTTAGTTAGCAGGTCAACAGTACCAGAGTCCAGGTGTTGCTGAGATTCCTGATAATAATGTTTAATAATTCTAATTGTGCTTAGTTCCACACTTTCTTTATAGATTTTATTATACTTTTTTTGTTGTTGTTGTGGCCACGTGCACTAAGCTTGACTTTTTTATTCTTGCCCATTGTGTTTCTTCTTAGTGCTTTAAACAGGCCAAAAATTTTCCTGACCTTTGTAAGTAAAATAGCATTAGCTGTTCTTATTAGTGACCTAATGTAAACAATACTTGTTACATAGTTGCTGTAAAAATCATAACAAGTCAGACATTGTTTATAGGGCTCGTTTTCAAGGGCTTACAATCACAGGCTTGTAGTCAGGCCCCGAAACCAACGGAGACAATCTGTTTGGGAGACAATCAGATCGGACAGATTCCAACATGAATCTTGGTCCATTGTGCCTGCGACATGTGCAAAAAATATATTTATTTATTTGGTAATTGAAAACATGCAAACAGGATATAAGCTCTCAGAATGTGTTTCCCTCATAACATCTGCACCAAACAGAGCACAACTAGTAGTTGTTGAGGGATTGAGGGGAGATGAAAACCAGTGATGCTGTACGTTCCTCATCTGAGAGAACCCTTGGGAAGAACAGAGAGAACAGGGGGTTTCTGATGAGCGATGAAAGCACCCGGTGAGCTTAAAAAATCAGCAATTTGAGTGCACTTGGTATAGAACTGGCCTCAAGTTCTTTCAGTCTCTGCTTAGTAAGACCTTATAAAGACCTCACATTGACGTTCTGTGTTTTCTGTATGGAATTAGTTAAACTGGGCATTACTGAAATGAGTAGTGGAGCTGAAAAACACCTGTATCGTCATTTACTCACCCTTACTGTATGTCATTTTAGACTAAAGTATGTAAAGCTCTGACTGTTCCTGTGGTATTTTGAACAGTTTTGTCCATATAATGAAAGTCTATGGTGTCCAAAATAACATTGAACCCCATTGACATTGATTGTCTTAACAGAAAAAAACAATTCCAATTAGAATGTTCAATGCATGATGCTAAAACATTTAAATGAAATTGCACTGAAACATCACATACCACCTGAACTTATCTATTCCTTACAGGAAGGTAGTAGTTCAACCAAAAAAGAAAATTATCCTGATGTCCTTCTAAATCATAAACCTTCTTTTGGAACAAAAATTAAGATATTTTTAAATAAAAATCCAGGAATCTACTGCTACTGCAACTGACATGTTCAAGGCCCAGAAAGGTAGTTAGGACATCATTAAAATAGTCATCATGTGACATCAGTGGTTCAACCGTTATTTTATAAAGCACTAAAAATACTTTTTATGACTTCAAGAAGCATGCGTGCGTTGCTGATTATGCAGTAGCTGAATATATGGCGTAGAGATTCGCTTAGCTTGTTTGCAAGCAGAGAAATGCGTCATGTGTCACGGTACTCTTGCTGGAAATCTTGCTTTGAACTTTTTTTTGTGACACGTGTTTCACAGAAGTCGTACCGGAGTCGTCCACATCACAAGTGTAACGCTGTACCGGGTGAGCCACAGAGCAAGTCTGCTACGTCAGAAAAACCATACATATGGATCTGGTTATGTGACGCAAATATGACAGTGTATCAGTTTGCAGATCAAGCACTGTGGTGAAAATGTTTTGAGGCCATAACAGAGCATTGGGCAAGGAACCATGCAAATATAACTCTTTATTAATCAATAATCTGTATAATAATTATCATAACTTGTGTACAAAGTAATAAAACTTGTTAGTGTTTTTCTGCCACAATAGTGTAAACTGTAATTTCTATGTATACAGGTTTGCAAAAATATAGTTAGAGGCATGTTTGTTCATTGTATAACATGCATGCTTCATTAACGGTCTTCATTAAAATCAGTATATACTGTACTCTGACAGTTGTGAGCTCACACTGGCATTAGGATGTGTTCTGCCATTTCTCTGTTAACGAGATACCATGGCTATTTATCTGCTGCTGTCCTAAACTGAACTCAGAAAGCAAACAACATAGTGTGAGGTAAAACTGATATGAGGATGTGTGTTTTTGTGGTAAGCACTGCATATAATTAATCAGCATGTAATTTTCTAAAGTCTTTTAAGTATTCACCATTCCTGCATAGCATATAAGTACAAAAAACAACAAAAAAAATATAATTGTTCATTAATTCTCATAGTTTACTGAAAGCCACTGACTGTCCCTGTTGAAAAAAAAAGGTATGTTTTGAAGCTGGGATGGTGGTTTATGCTGGTTTAAACTGGTCCTTTGCTGGTTTATGCTGGTCACGTGCTGGCAAACCAGTATCCCAGCTTCAAAACATACCTAACTAGCATATGTTGTTTTTTTTAGGGGGTGGCACGCAGAAGCAGTCCCAGAAGATTATGTAAAACCTATTGCGTTGCGTGATTAGTGACGATCGAGGAGAGAGAACAAAACAAAATGCCAGTCGTGAATTAAAACACAAACCTAGGATTTGTAAAGAAAAATATTGGATTTTGATATAAGCCAAGAAGAGGCTGGTTTTCTTTGCCAAAGTAAAGGAACGTTGTTTCCTTTGCTCCTGCATTTCCCAGAGGCGTGATACATATGCCTTACGTCGTTTGCCAGAATGTCTTCCCGTTACCTCAGTCAGCAGAAGTACAAGAGAAGTGTTCATTACGTTTGAAATTTGGATATTTATCTTACAAAAATGCATGGATTCACTACAGAAGGCCTTAATTCATCCCCCAGAGTCATGTGAAGGATTTTTGGGTCAATTAACCTTTTAAGGTCAATGACATTTAACCCAAGCGACAGTGCTACCGGATGTAGCGGCGTTCTTCTAAATAGCAGCACGGTGTAAAATAGTGTGATTCATATCTTGTGGCACACTGATGCAACTTCTCACATCGCTGCTTGGACAACTACATCAGTGCACTTTGTGCAGCCTCAGGCAGCAGAGAGAGAGAGAGATAACCGCAAAGATGTTCTCAGGTCCACAGAGAGAAAGAGAGAGTATTTTATTGACAAAGTCATTGTTATTACAGTCAGATGGCGAGGGGTGTGTGTGACTAAGTAAAACAAGCCAGATCTAAAATAAAGCGAGACTGAAAGAAACAGAAAAACACTCACTGTGAGCGAGGTGGATGATGTAATGAGTGTGTGGAGATAAAAGCAAAGCAGGCTGAAACAGACAGTGTGTTAAACAGCAGTGGAGAGCAAAACAGCTTCCAGCCTGATGGGGGATCTCCAGCAGTGACCGGGTTACACAGAGGACACGGATCATCATCTCTGCTTTTTTACAAAGGTGTGTGTGTGTGTTTGGCTGAATATCTGTACATCTCTGCAGCATGTTGTTGTGTCCCATATCTGTTGCTGCTAACACCAGCTGCTGATAGGCATGCCAACACCCATCTTCTCAAAGAGACCACCTTAAGGCTGTCCTGATCCCATTCTCTACTCTCAGTCAGACAACACAAAGGTCATTCAGAGGGTAAGACATTATATTCCCGGCCACTGAAAAGAAAATATGCAGTCATTTGATCTTCTGCTTCATATTATAGACTGGAACTGCACATTGACAGCGGTAAATCAAACACGTCAAACCTATGTGATGACAAGACGCTGTAATGATTGTTTTAAATGTGGCTGCCCAGAATAAACAAAGCACAAGTGAGTAGATGAGTGTATGCGCATACATCATTCTGGAAAAATGCTGATTTTCAGGCGTACAAAAGGTTGAATCTTTGAATTCAATCAAGAGTTTTTACGTGAAGCCTAATGGGATTTTTGACATTATTATTAATGTTGATGGCACCGGGTGGTGATATCATATCAAATTAAGTCTTTTTTATTAGTATTATTAAATTAACATTTTCCTTACAATGAGACATTTAAATGAAATTTGACCTTTGAGTACGTTTCTATCTCTTTTTGTATTTTTCAAATTTTCATTTTGAGTGAACTAACCCTTTAAAAAATGTTGACATCAAATATACTTTAAATGTCATAATGATGACATTTTATGTCAATTATGACTCAGTATAGCATCATTTTTGTCTTTGAATTAAGACATAATACATAATAATATAGTTTGTCATAATTATGATTAATCACTGCATGCTTTTTTCTTGTGTAGCAAAAATGGGCTTCTTTAATATATATTCAAACAATTTTATATTATGTTGAGTGATTGATTGTTGGCATTTCTGGAGTTTTATGTTTGTTTGAAGTCATTTTTATCACTAAAAAAAATCTCACAACATTTTTGTGATCACATAATCTCAAAATACTATATAGTGGCAAACACATCCCTCGACTTCTAAAAAGTGCATTGTTCCATCAGATCTGACCTTAAATCCTTCATCTATCTCTCTCCTCACCCATCATCTGGATTTAATTCTGTTTCTAGCTCTTATTTTGGAAGGGCAGAGGCATGTGTGTGTCTATGCTAGGCCCTATGTGTGTGTTTGTGTGGACAGGGCTCTGATTGAGGTAGATGACTGTACAACAGCAGAAAAGCCTCAGGCTAAACGAAAATAAAGAGACCGCTCACATTAAACTGATTTTTATCAGATATGCTCTGTTTTTCATGTTCGCTATTCATGTTTCATGAGTTCGCTGACATTTTCTGGAGGTTTTGAAGAAAGGGCGTGGTTAGAAACACAAAATGGTTAGCGAACATGGTTCACAAAGAATTCATATTAAAAATGTTAGATCTTGAATGGAGCCCCTTCATCATGGACAACAAGTCAAATGTGTTTATTTTTACAAAGACTCCAGCATTTCACGTGTGTTGATTTGCGGCGTTGGCAGGGGGGCTTCTTGTAGATCAGTATCACCCCATCGCACGTCCTGAAATATGAATCCAATTACTGACTCCAGACTGGCCTTTACCAAGATGGTTGGATAAAATACCCAAGGTTTTTACTCTACACTTTCTCTTTTTCTTCAGAGCTCCATCCACCTTTTCTGTTTTTCATTATCTTCTCACATCTCTCCATTTATCCCTTTACCTCTTCAACTTCTTTTTTCCTCTTCTCTTCTGTTTGTGTCTTTGAGGTTCCTGCATGTAGACAAAGCACTCGTGTCACTCTCGCTGCAGAATGTTTGGCTGCTTTGCTGAACCGCAAAATATTTCGTAACTCCATTGGAGAATATGGATATGAAACATATGTTTTCAGTATAATAGAAGAAAAGCCCATCTATTAAGAGACACCTGCCAGCAGAGGAGACGACTGCATTAATGACAGCCTAAAACAGCTTCCACTCTGAGTATGGAAATAAAGGATTCCATTAGCCTTTGGGGGTTTATATTGAACTTACATGACCATAATTCTAAGACATCAGTAGAAAACGGCCCTTCAGCTCCACTTTAGAGTGAGCCCACCATGGGGTAAACACCAGACGTTTTGTGTTAAATTGGGCTCTAATTTAGAAATCTCTCCCTTTAATGCTTTAATACTGCACCCTACGTTAACAAGTAAACAACAGTGGAGATAAAACCACAGCAGTTTATTAAAGACAGAAAATTTGATATTCATCCTGCTTTATAACAGCTATTCAATATCTTGCGTTAAAAGAAATGTAAAAAATGACATCATTATTGTCTCAGCGCCACAACCAAAAGCTTCTACTTACTGCTGTACTGCTTAATTTATCAGTGTGAACTTTACAAATGAAGTCATCCTGACTTATGATCGGTGTGCGAGTGTATTTGTGTGTGAATGAGCACTGCTGTATATTTCAAGTCCGGTGAGGTCATCAGAGAAGAGGCCGACAGTGGGGTTTGCAAAAGTTCAGTCGCTGACCCCATAATGTGCTACATGTGGCGCTAAACTGTGACTTTGACACACCGAGTGCATTGCGATTGAACCATCTTGACTCCCTGCAGTTTAATGATCTTTTTAAATGACACAGAAGAAATATTATCCTGCACATGCATCCTAACAAGAACACATCATAGCGTATTTATCTTAGAGAGCCAAAAGTGCGGAGTTCAACTTGTTCCTATATCTGTCACGGATCTGGAGGGAGGACTCAAAGGCAGGGAGAGTGTTAACAGGTTTAATAGACAATAGGCAGACTAGACAAGAGGAATTGAGAAAACAGGCCAAACAGTACGCAGGTAGATGAGGGGAGTCAGACAGGCTGATAAGGGAGACTGTAGGGACCAGCCCCAGAAGGTACACCAGAAAGGAGAAGGAGCTATGCAGATGGTGATGGTGGTAGCAGCAGTGGTCTACCAGGCACAGAAGGTGAAGCCACTCCACAGCAAGCTGAACGGGGCAGGACAAGACGAGACCAAATTTTGTCTTGACCATATCTCTACACCTAAACCTAACCTTACCCATGAGTAATGCCTAAAATCAGATTTAGTGATAGATAAATGACACTGATGTAAACTTCACAAAAACTGTAATCTTTTTCTTCGAATCTGATTGGTTAATCACAATGTTTTTCCACCATTTTGCACTTGGTAAAATCAGGTTAGCATTGGCGTACACATGTACTGTCTAAAGTATATTCAAAATAATGGATATGGCTTTTCACCAAAATGTATTTTCTTGGTACTTGATTCAGTTTTAAAAAATGCATCTCTGCAACATATGTTTGAAATATATTTTGATCAGCATATTGCCATAAGTAATGTCATGTCTGATTATTTACAGCCAATTCAGACAAGCTTTAGCTATAAGCAAGCAAATATTTTGTACAATTCTTGTTTATCTGATGTTTGTTCTTCCCTTTATATTTTAAATAGCCTAAATGCCGTTTATGGGAAAAAGCATTCATGCACTGCAATGCTGCTACCAGTATGCATGATTCACATTTAAATATTAGGTTTTTGGAACTGCGCTTGTTATCCAGAGGGGGGTTTAAGTTAGCGTGACTGGGCATTTGGCATTAGGGATCCAAGAGAAGTTGTGTTCCCGTTACTGTTTTTTCCCAGTGACAGTGGGAGCTGTCAGGCGGGGAGGTTTAAATGTTCCAACTGATTGCGATGGCCGCAAAATGAGCCAGATGAGAAATGAAATCTCAGATATCTGTACTTCAGCTGGAGAAGAAAGACCAGCGGTGCACTAATTAGCTTAGCTCTCATACTCCCGGGGCTGAAGAGAGAAAAAGAGAGAGAGAGAGTGAATGAAAACACAGGATGAGGGACTTTGGCTAGCCCACTCAGCCAATTCACATTAGCAATACCTCCGCTGGGCCCATCCAGAAAAAAAGCACCCATCCAGAAACGCGTCTGAATGTCTCAGTTAAGAAATTGCAAGCGGGTTAAGAGAGGATGAATGGAAGCAAAGAGAGGTGTGCACATCTGAAGTGTATTTCAGTGTAAATCTATTCCAGATAATGCCGTTAAGATTTGGAGTCCTGATGATTTAGGGGTTGTGACCTGACATGACACTCCAGCAAATGAATGAACCCTAGACCTGGTCTTTGTCCGGACATTAGTGGCCAGTTTGTGTCCACCAAGACAAAACAGTTTGACAGATACGCCACCACAAAAGAGTGCTGAATTCTCATTAAACTGTCAGTGACCTTAATGTGTCATTTAGCGTGTTTTGTTGAGACTGAAGATCAAACGCGTGTTTAGAAGCAGCTCAAACAGGGTGTGGTGATATGTCAGTGCCGATGGTGTCACTTGGACAAGCTGTATTTGATAGCAAAGGCAGTAATATGTTGCTGTGATGTGCTAATTGGATTCTGGATCCTTGACAATTTTGTGACTCATCATGCGGTTTGTCAGAGCAAGACTTCAGACCCTGCAACTCTACAGAGACAATGTTTAGGCTGTACTCATTCAGCTCATTCAGTTATACTTGCACCGATTCTGCAATAAATAGATCATTCAATAATAATTCATATATATTTTTAAATATACAAAAATGTCCTATTTGTTAAATATAATATATATTTGCTAAAGTATATATTTTTAAATATTTTAAAATATACAGTACTTTCACCAAAATAACTACAGAGAGCGTGCAGTCAGCGCAGCTGCCTTTAAATACATGCAATAGACTAAAGCTTGTCACAGCATCAGCTAAAGTAGCCTAATTACCAGTAATATTTCCGAGGAAAATAGTAAGAAGATATTTAAATTATTTAGTGTTTTCCGTGTCACAAAGATAAATTTCCTGACTCGACATGTGGAGTGGCAGCTGCCAGTGCCATGCGCTCTTAGCGGTGACATGAGTGGCATATGCCCGGAACTACATCTGACGGAGTCGGACACATTTAGTTGCTACACAGAACAGGAAAAACAAAGCGAGCAGGGATGTTTCCTCATGTCAGACGTTAGTGGAAGAGGCGTTTATTACGCTCATGTTGCTATATCAAGATCCGAAGGGCAGTCGCAGGCTGGTGGGGTAATGGGGTTTTGTAATGCTCGCTGCCATACTTTGTTAATCGCGAAGGGAAACCTGTGTTGAATTTGAGCTCATCATCAGACAGCTGTCAGGATGCCAGGGATGGTGGTGTTTGGACGCCGATGGCGGATCGCCAGCGATGATCTTGTGTTTCCTGGTGCCTTCGAGTTATTTATTAGAGCTGTGTGGTAAGACACTCAAAACAACGATCTTCTGAGCTTCCTGCTCGAGTAGAAGAGATAGTATACCTTTACTGAAATACAACAATACAAAAAAAAAGGGACTATGGGGGTGATAAGATATTTATGAGCAACTAAATGCATATAAATATATGTCATCTAATATTATGGTACATGTGCTAAAACCATAGGAAGCATATAAATAATAGAGATATGTTTTGTGTGACACTTAAACCTCTTGTCATTTGTTTATAGGTGGATTGTGACTTTAGTTCTGTACACTAATCATAAAGGACGATTTGACTGTGAAGGTGGCACATATTTGCATAATTACCTCGTAGTTCTTCTGGTTCTGTTGGCTGTCATTATTTTGACACTGTGTGCAATCGTTTACATCAGTGCTCAAGGTAAGATATGCTGAGCTCTCTTCACATCCGGAGGGATTTCTTTAGTGTAACGCTGATGTGATTTGGTTTAGGAACCATCATGAATCCCGGGCCCCGGCGCTCTATGACTGCTCTGGTGTATCTGCGGGCCCTCCTGTACTTGCCTGAGTTGGTATGGGCCTGTCTTGGGGCCGTTTGGGTGTCTGACAACAGCACAGGGTGTAAGCCGGAGGAGGTCGGGGCTGTGATTGGAGCTGTGGTTTCCAGGTAAGGCAAATAAAAATCCTTTTACGAGATGTTAATACTTAAATTCAGCAAGGATGCATCAAAGTGACGTTTATGACGTTGGTGTGATTGAATGTCTTGACTGGAAGCGATTGTAGATTGATGTAAGCTTAGATAATCATACAAACCTAATCTTAAATCAATAAAGAGTTTAGTTTTTAAAGCGCTGTGTGTCCTCAGCTGGATCATCCTCCTGTCTATGGTGGTGGGTGTGCTGGTTGTGTTCGATCCTCTGGGCAGTCAGAGGCCAGGCGTTCTGCCGGATGCTCCTCTGGGCGTGAGGAATCTGGAGAGCAGCGAGTCGTCTCAGCTCTTCTACACGGCTCACACGGTGGCGTCTCGAGTGTGGGAGAGCCGTCTGCGTCTGCTCTGCTGCTGCCTGCCGCAAGACGACAACCACCGAGCCGCCTTCTCCAGCATCGCCCAGCTCGTCAGCGGCTTCTTCATAGTGTGTTGTCTTTACCACATATTCACACATTTTCGCGATCCCTCTTATTTTGTTTCAGTTATTAACATTTTGCACATTCTGCAGGGGTATGTAAACTTACGAGCACAGCTGTGTATATGTGTGACTGTGTTGTTTGCAGGACACAGACCTGGTTCCCAGTGACATCGCTGCTGGCCTGGCTCTTCTGCATCAGGAACAGGACAAAATGGAGCAGTGCAGAGACCCAGATGAGGTCCTGTCCCACAGCCCGTCCTCCCCTATAGTGAGTCTCTAACCCTGCAGCTGCTGATGGATGTGTGCTGTTGTTTGTGTGAGCTCACGCCTCTTGTTTTTTCCTCAGAGGGAGGATCTGGAGGTTGAGCTCGAGAAGGCTGCTCACTTCATGCAGTTTGCGGCGGCTGCTTACGGATGGCCTCTATACGTCTACTCAAACCCGCTCACGGGCCTCTGCAAGCTCAGCGGAGACTGGTGCGTATGACCTTCGCCAGCTGATCCCTGACTGTGTTAAATAGAGAGCTGCACTCATCTGAATCTGCGTTTCAGCTGTCGAAGCCGTCAGGCGGAGTACGATCTGGTCGGAGGAGACAGCCTGGGCTGCCATTTCACCTCCATCCTACAGAGCACAGGCCTGCAATACAGAGACTTCATCCACATCAGCTTTCATAATCAGGTCTCACATGACTCCAGTATGCCAATAAGAATGCTTCAAATACAGTATATCGTAATAAAAATGGTATGGCTTTGTGATTAAAAGAAAAAAAAGGGTTGCAGGCTTAGATTTAATTAAATAAATGCACAGTTTTTAGAACAAAGCTTGATAAATAAAAATAAAATAAAAATCAAGCAATAAGACATATATTATTGTTGTAATTTTATAGCTAATTTAAATATTTTATTATCCCCTGGAGACGTAAAAAAAAAATTCCATATATTTTTTCCTAAATGTGTATTTTTATTACATTTACTGGGGCTGCAAAACGATTAATTACATGTATATATTTTTTACAAAAATTGTGTGAAAGTACTTATAATTATATTAGTATATATATATATTATAGATACATATGTTATACATATATATATAGATATAGATACATATATATATATATGTATATATGTATATATGTTTATATATATATATTTATATATCTAACATTTTTAGGGTTTTTATTTAATAATAATAAAATCACTATTGTTATTTATAAGCATATTAAATTGGATAAAACCTGTGGGAAAAATGAGAAGAGGTTGTTTTTTTAAACTCTATTTAATTATAGTTTCAGAAAATGGTCAGTTTTTCAAATATTGTGCAGTCCATCCTCCAGCAGTGTCTGTTTGCTCTGTAGATCTACGAGATCCCGTTTTACATGGCGTTAGATCACAAGAGAGAGGCGGTGCTTGTGGCTGTGAGGGGAACGCTGTCACTGAAGGTGAGCTCAAGCATCAGTTCTACTCTCAAAACATGCTGGATTACGCAGTCTTCACCAGTGTGTTTCTGCTTGCGGTCAGCTGGTATTTCCCTAAACAAATCACACTCCTGATGCTTGCCAGGCGTTCCTGTGCTGAGCTTGTATTTGCTGCTGTCGAGGTCGTTTCATTTTCAAATTAGCCATTTCATAGAGTTTGCATAAAGTGCAAGGTTTTTCCCTGGACTTTCACTATCGGTTGAGAGTTACTAATCTAGTGCTGTTTATTCCACTGATCGTGTGACTGTTTGATGAGAGCTGTGATATATTGGAATATATATATATATATATATATATATATTTTTTTTTTGTTTTTTTAAATGTGCCCCCCCTCCATAGTTTTGTTTTATTTTTTTACATTTAAATGACTTCTTTTTGTTGTGTTGCACAAGTTAATCTTTCACTTTTTAGAGTATGATTTTATTTTATTAACTGCTTTAGTTAACATGAACTAACAATGACAGTAGTTCTTCATTTTAATTTTTAAACATACTTTTTTTTTTATGTAGAAAAGGTGTTTTAAAATTAAAATTAAATAAGTGTATATACAGGTTTTTATTGACATAACATATGTTTATGAACTGTATATATTATGCTTATATAAATACACAAACATGTATGTATATATGTAAGAAAAATATATTATATTTATATGTTAAATATATCTATGTACAATATAAATTATATGAATATAAATGTAAATGTAAATATATACATATTCTGTATGTGTGTGTTTATATAAATATAAATAAATATATAAGAAATATAAACAATACACACACATATATTATCTAAATAAAAACTCATTTTATTTACATTTATTTAATTTTACATTTGTTATAAATAATAAGTTTATAAAAATTAATAACTGCTATACAAATATACATTTTTCATGCTGTTCGTAATGTTTTGATGCCTAAGTAAATTATATTTTATTATGTAAGTATATTTATTAATAAAACTTAAAAAATAAATAAATAAATAAATGTAGAAATAAATAAATAGCTGATATCTTGTGATAAATGTGTATCTTCATGTTAATCACCTGTGGCATTTTTTTATTTAAAAAATCAGTTTAGAATTATTTATTGATTGTTGCCCAAAACGTGAAATGAATTGTTGGCATTGACTGAATCAGTTCTGTCTCTGATCTCTCTCTGTATTACCGTGGTCTTTACGGTATTGCTTGTTGATGTGGTTGTGTGTGTGTGTGTGTGTGTGTGTCTGTGTGCAGGACGTGTTGACGGATCTCTCAGCTGAATGTGAGAATCTGTCTATCGAAGGTGTTTCAGAAACCTGCTACGCTCACAAGGTGACCAAATCACTTGCTTAACATTAAAATCATCATATAGTACACTCACTACATCAGTTTGTGGAGCATGATCTCTGTCCCTGAGTGCTTATGCATCTCTATCGCAGGGCATTTCTCAAGCTGCACATTACATTTACAAGAAACTAGTGAACGACGGGATTCTGAGTCAGGCGTTCAGCATCGCGCCGGTGAGAGCGCCTCTTTCTCCAGATCCAGCGGGAGCATCAGCAGCTGAGTGACGGTGTTTCTTGTGTTTGTGAGCAGGAGTATAAGCTGGTGATCGCCGGTCACAGTCTGGGAGCAGGAGCGGCGTCTCTGCTGGCCGTTCTCCTGCGCAGCACACATCCCACGCTCGAGTGCTACGCCTTCTCTCCACCAGGGGGCCTGATGAGGTACAGCACACAGAAACACTCTCGCTCTGAACGCAGAGGCTCTTCCTCATACAGCCGCTGCTGGGACAGGGCTTGTGTCACAATGAACCACATCCAAAAACATAAACAGTACACACACACATGCTATTATTTCGATACAATTATTTGTTTGTCAGCACTAGTTAAATGTAATTAATAGGTAACAGATTACAAGTTAGCCCGTTTATAATGTGAGAAGTAGAGTAACCCCATCCACCCCACTCCACCCTAGTTTTTCAAGAAGCTTTGCCAGTAGGTCTTGACAGTCTTAAAATACAATCCTAAAACACTGGCAGTTTACAGAGCACAGCTTGCTAATCTCCATGTACAAATCTACAGAAACAAGACACTGTAGTTTTTGTCTTCTCTCTCTCTCTTCAGTAAAGCGCTGGCCGATTACTCAAAGCAGTTTGTCGTCTCGGTGGTGCTGGGAAAAGATCTTGTACCCAGGTAAGATTTAGTCGAATGGTCACCAACCAGATGCTTGCTTGATTTCTTTTGTACGTGTTAAAGTGTGTCTATAATTAGAGAGCCTCCTTTTTACTCACTTCTACTTGTACAGTCTGCATCGTATCACTTCCTCCAATCGTGCTCATTTTGTTTCTCTAGACTGAGTATCCCTAACATGGAAGACTTAAAAAGAAGATTACTAAAAATGGTTTCTAACTGCAGTAAACCCAAGGTAAGATGGTTGACTCTGTGTAGATCAGACAGTCTGCCGGCCTGTGCTCTTTCAGCGGTACGTCTCTGTCTCTCAGTATAAGATCTTAATGCACGGCTGCTGGTACGAGCTGTTTGGAGGAGCTCCTGATGACTTCCCTACGGAGCTGGAGAACCGGCGGGAGGAAGTTCTTAACCAGCCGCTGCTGGGTGAGGAGAGTCTGTTAGTTCAGCGCTCAAACACTTACCAGAGCCTGTCGTCCGATGACTCGCCCTCCCACCCCACACACCTGCCCCTGTACCTGCCCGGACGCATCCTGTACATCACAGAGGACGGCCCCACTCGCAGGTCAGCCGCTTGATCACACTCACAGGCAGAGCTCACACAAAAATTAATATTTTGTCATTAATTACTAAACTTCATGTCGTTCCAAACCTGTGAGACCTGTGTGTTAAAGGAATGATTCACACAAAAATTGATGAATTAATTATTCATTAATGACCCGAGAAATTAATGAATTCATTTTCATTTTTGGTTGAACTATCACTTTAATTTTTGCATGTATTTAAAAAAAATTTAAATAAAAAATAAAATAAAATATATACATATATATATATATTAGAATGATGAAGACAAAAAGTACAGTAAAAATGGCTGAAGTATAACAAAGAATGAAAAATGTAAGGGGGTCTGAATAGTTAATACTGAATCTGTACCCACTGTATGTATTTTTTTTTCTTTTCTTTTTTAAATCTATATATATAATATCAAAACATCATGTGATGATACATATCCTCCTTCTTTTGAAACATGGCTGCAAACCAACTAAATAAATTAATTCAACATTTTAAAATAATCCCAGCAAGGAACTTCTTCTTACTGCACTTGAAAAACAAAAGACTGATAGCAATGAAAATGATATTATAAAATATTTAGCAAATAGCAGACATACTGTTCAAACACGTGTGACACCATAAAGCAGTCCCACAACTGATAACTACCCAGATATAAAACTGTACTTCTACTGTTACATGGCAAATATTGTCATACTGTCCAGCCATAATATAATTACTTCTGTTGAATTTTTTTTTTATTCTTTATTTTCCCGTCTTTTTATTAATAGCATAGCACACTTCATTAGTTAGATCAAATTGACTGTAATCATTAAAACAAATAAAAAAAATAAAAATTATATATATATATATTAGTGGTGGGCCGTTATCGGCGTTAACGCGCGATAAAAAAAATATCGCCGTTAATCTATTCACAAAGTTGGGTTGGGAGCTGGGTCTGCATTTCTTCACTGCA
>JAUCNO010001819.1:6862908-6904192 GCA_032353835.1 Enteromius viviparus
ATGTTATTTCACCTTTTATAAATTAATTTTCTAAAAAGTCATCTATATTATTTTTAAGGGTGTTATATTATAATGTTGCTATGGTTTTTGTGGTTATTTTATCTCTATTTAACAAAACAAAATTGTGGACATTTTGGTTGTCCACCTACTGTAATTAGGTAAGAATATATATATATATATATTTTTTTTTATTATTATTATTATTATTATTATATTTTGAAAATTTTAATATAATTCTTAAAGCGTTAAAAATATATATTTTACTCTCTATATATTCCAAATTCAGGAAAATATATTTACAAATATATATATATTGTATTATATATTATTTGCTCTATATTCGTCACTTTTGAAGAGAAATTATTTGTTGTCTAAAAGGTGTGCACATATAACACATTTGGGGGGAGGGGTGGGCAGGTTTACAGTTAAAAAAACAAATACAATACAAAAATATCTAAAAATAATTAAACACTCCATCCTTAGAATTTTTTTTTCAAAATATCTTCCTTTCTGTTCGGCAGAACTAAGAAATTCGTACAGATTTGGAGCTACATGAGTGTGAGTATATAATTGTTTTTGGGAGAACTATTCCTTTAAAATAGGCTACTGTTAAATTTTTTTGTTTGTTTGTTTTTGCCCTGAAATACATTTTGAAATATATTTTGGTACATCAACATTGAAACTAAATATATTTTCAGTTTCAAAAATATATAATAGCATATTTTTTAAATGTATGGCCATTTATAGAAAATGTTCAAACACTAATGTGAAGTGTGTTATTTTCTGTGGCACAAAACAATTTTAAAAAGAAAGTTTCCATCTGTATTCTGTTCATTTCCATCTTATATTGTTGGAAAAATCATAAAGTTGTGTTGTTGATTCAGCCATAAAGCTTCTTAAACCGATTACAAATCATTTTTGTGCCAGTTTAGTGATTCAGAAAGGAAACATTTAAACTTTAATCAATTGTTAGGTTAAAACATACTTTACAAGTCAGTGGATGTTAACTTGTGGGGAACCATGTGTAAAACAAATAAAACAACTATATTGGCCAAACGATTCAAATAAAGATGTGAGTTATAAACCTCTAAGTTACAGGAAATAGCTGATGATATTTTGCATATACAGGTACTTGTGCCACTGTTTTGTGCGTATCGGTCAATTAAGAAAACCTGCTATATCTTTTAATCTCTCATAAAATCGTTTGATCAGAATTATGTTTCATTTGTCTTTTTTTCCAGTGGTGACTAACTATTGAGAAAAAAAGAAAGATTTATTTCCACTCACAGTTGCAATGTAATTTTAGACAGTAAAATAAAGCAACCCCCTTTCAACGTTCTCATTTTGCTGACAGTCCAGTGCTTTAGATCTCATCCAGCTTGGACCGTACATCTGCAACATTTGCCCACAGATTTTGTCTTATGTGGTTTTTGACAAACTTAACGCTAAAATTCTTGAAATAAAAAAAATAAAACTGCATAGTTCTAGATTTTAGGTGTTTATGATGCAGACCCCATTCCTCACTTGTGAGTGTTTTTCCTACAGCAACAATCAATGCAATCTTCCAGATCTAACCTTTAGAAATTTGCTCCATCTCCACCTGTATATTTATGCGAGGGACTCCACCTTCACCTCTTGCAAAACTCTTTGAAAGTAACCATCATCCTGCTTTCTTCATGCAGAGGAAAATGTGCTTATGGGAAAGACGTGAGTGTTATTTTATTCTGGAATATCTAAGCAGTGTCAGACCTGAGTTTATTTTAGTCTCCAGCATGACCCTGCTGTGTCAATGAATCATGCTGTGAATTTCCAATCATTATTCCCAAAAAAACCTCTACCAGATTGGACAGACACATAGATGGCCATTCACTGGAAGGTCTGGACATGGTGTGAAGCATACCCTAGAAAGGTCATTGTTCATAAACAAGCCAGATTGAACGTCTGAGTACAGTTACACAGAGACATGTACACACTCTCTGGTCCTACATTCTGTCAGCCAGACCCAGAGCACAATGGAGGCTTTGTGAATTCAGACTGAAATTAGAAAGGAAGTTAATATGGTTTGGTTTAAGGAATCAAAAAAACTAAAGATGAAAGATTTAACCACTAGTATTAAAAGAATACCCAACATAAAATCAACTTCTTGACATATGCTGTACTGAATTACATTTTGATCCTCGAAACCGCACCTTATTTATCTGTCCCAAACTCTCCCAGCCCAATCATGTCAGGTGTACAGTGAATCTCCTGCAGAGTGTACTTGGTCCAACCCCACCAATTGCCTGTTGTTTTGCGGGTTTTGGTTTGATTGTAGTTCTGTGACCAAACATGGACCAAGCATGTCCTGTCATCACTCCGTCCTGGCTTCTCAGCTGAGAGTTTTAAACCCCAAATCAGCTTGTAGCAATTACTGGCAAATTGCAAACGTGCATCGCCGTGACTTTGTAACGATACACGTTGCTCCGCCTGTTAGTGTACTTCTCCGGCAAGCCAGGGGTTGTTCCCATCACAGATCGATGCTAAACAACCGCAAAAATGTAAAAGCATGAGCCCTCTTGCCAAGAAGAAATGGACGGAATGAAAGAATAACTTATCTAAAAACACATGACTTATGTCCACTTGGACTTCGCTTCTTATTTTTAATGTTTGCCTATTGATATAGCATATTGCCAGACAGAAATGTAAAGACATGCAGTCTCTTGCCATGAACATATGGCTGAACAACTGAAGAAATCATTTGCTCTTTTTTTAAGTGTTTTAACATGTAACTCATGTCAACTTGCACCTCAGTTTCAGTGTTTGCGTGTTCTGTTGTATGCGTGTATATACATTTAAGATTATAAGATATGTATATGTAAGAATATACTATGTAGCAATGCTAAGAACATACAAAGGTCAACTTCATTACAGTAATTGTTCTGTCATCTGCAGTTAACAAAATGTCAAGCAGTTAACGAAACGATCCGGCCAGCATTTGAATCCTAAATCTGCTCAGCGTCTGTGAACATCAGACATGTGCTATTCCAAATGTCACAGCCTTTTGTTCCCAAATGTAGTTCAAATCATCTTGTTGAAACTGTTCGCATGCCCTTGGATTTTCAAGTCCGTTCATCGAGACTTATGTCTGTTTCATCCATGAAAAAGGGCAAACGGCAGATGGAAATGGAAACATCTGAGTGCTCGAGAATGTAGTGGACAGGAGCGATGGCTAGCTCAGGGCAGTCCCAGTAGTGATCATGGATGTCTCAGATTGATCTCCACTGAGAACAATGAGAAGGCCCAAGAATCCTGGAAGCATCTCCATGTCTTTGAAATATCTGCTCCCAGGCGTACTCGCAGACATTGCGGTTGGAAATTAGGATTCCTGGGAGAGTTGGGAAAAGGGGGGTGGAAAACTGAAAGGAATTCATTGTTCTGCATCAGGGCAGATAAGACAACAAGGCTAAGTGGAGCCACATAGATATTTGTTAGGGAATGGTGGGGAATTTATGTGTATATGTGAGTATATATTTGAACTTTATACTAAAATCAGATCAAGGGGAAAGGAACTGACCCCATTAGTGATCTCTAATGAGAAACCGGATAGCATAGATAAGCTTTCTTGTGGTCCAGGTTGTCAGGATGATCCTCCTTTAAGTTATTCTGCTTTTACCATGGATCAATATCATTAAATATTTATTAATCTCTATTCAAATAAAATCTTTGAATGTCTTTATGAAAGACATTGCGATTAAAGCATTAACCTTTCATCTCTTCTTCATCTCGCCACCTTAGTCACAACTAATTGACACAAGTTCCAGAATGCTGTTAGGGCACACTTGGATGATTTTAATAACTAAACAGCATGCAATAATTGTTGAAAAACAAAGCAAGCCATAAATGAATAAGCAAGACTCCAAAGCAAAAATGAGAACAGGCATGATGAGGATGGTTGTTTGTGTGCTAAGGCAACTCTTTGAAGTGAGTGCTGGTCAACACATCTGGCGTCTATTGAATAAAGCTGTTGTTTGTTGAATTGTTGGCAGTGTGCGTTTGTGTATGTGTGTGTGTGTCCATATCACTACTGTAAGTATTGGTTGAAAACTACATGGTTGTACATGGTCAGTTTAACCATGCGTATTGTTGCTTTACTGTATATTTACTGTATATATATACAAACACAAAGGTCTGAACATTAAGAGTCAACAAATCAAAAAGCGGGGAACATCAAAGAGATCAGCTTTCTCCTTTTTCCCCTCACAGAATATAACTGCAAACCATCAAAGGGCTATCCTGTGGTTCCTAGGTGATGTAAAACAGACTTGCATGTGGTTACCAATTACAATATTTAACCATAATTTTAGAAAATCGTGTTCAAAACATCCAGATACCATTGAGTCTAAGTGGCAAAGGAAGCCGTTAATGTTCTTAAGCAGAATGAGGCAAGAAGAATTAGAACCAAACGATTGATTTTCACATTATAGTTTATTACAAGGGTTTATAAAATTACCAAGTATATTTAAGAATCACTGTAACAAAAAAAGGAGGGGAAAACATTCATATTTGAACTATGTGAAATGTGGATTTGTAAAAAGGAACAAAATATATGTACAGACAAACTCAACAATCAAGAAAAGAACATGTAGTCAAATGGCACTCAAAATAAACATACCTCGCAAGTGCTTCTGTTTATTAATATTAACTAAATGCAATGATAATAATGATAACCAAAAATTATAATTATTACAATAACATAAAAACCATATTAACATTTAAACACTGTGTACAATACAGTATAACTGAAATCCATATCATTCTAAATAGAACAGTATTTACCAACAGACTTTACTTATACTAGAACTCTATTCTGAAATATAACAAAAATAGCACTTAAAATAAGCTTTATTACAATAATAATAACAATAATATTAATGGCAAGAATATTAGGATATTAGACAATGCAAATATGCTTTACCCATGGCTTTCTAAAGGTGAAATCCCTCTTGCTCTGATAACATTTGCTTAGAAATAGCAAAACTGTACTGTAGCTGAAGGTATAGTAGCAACCTACTCTCTGTTAGAAAACGGTACACTGAAAGCAGCAGACATTAATTCATCCATTCATTAATTCATACAAAAAAGATCAGTGGCATATTTTATCAAAGAAAAGTCCTTCGCGTGGCCTCAAGAGGAACTGAAGGAAGGAGTCCTAGTGCCTCTCGCCCAACCGCCCTTAAAGTTCCTTCAGAGGCGTCTCAAGAAAACTCTCCTGATTGGTGGTATATAAAATTACTGACTGATGATTGTCCAATCAGTTCCACCATCATCTACTGTATGTTCAGTTTAACTTCTTCGTATTATGATGTGGAGCAGCAGGGGGGGGGGGAAAGAAGCCTTCCCCTTTGCAGAGGTCAGTTGGCACTCTGCTCCATCATATAAATAAAAAAGGACTCCCAAAACAGCATATACGACAGTTACAAATTTTTTTTTTTTTTTTTTTTTGCTTTTTTGTTTCATACATGTCTTCAGATATAACATTTGCAGCAGGAATGAGCCCCTCATTCCCTCTATAGCTTGTTTTGAGAGCCTGCACAGGTTACTTTTCTCTGTCTAGATTTATCTCTCACCTCTTTCACGCTCTCTTAAAAAAAATATTATGAATTGTCACTTATGTACAGAGCATGTATAACAAGTACTGGGTTAGTCTGAAAGCTCCTTCTGTACTGCTAACACACCTGAGTAAATTACACAATCCTCCCATTCATCCTAGTTTACGCTGCCTACTCTAACTCCTAATACCTTAGCTGGAAAACAACCTGTCCACGCACGCAAACAGGCACACGCATACATTCGCACAAGAAAAAAATCACACACTCACACAAAAAGGACACACATACTGTATATACATATAAATGAATTCAGCATCCATGAAAAAAACCACTCACACGCAAAACTTCTCATCTCAAGACCCTGTGACATCTACATAGGCTTATATGACTGTCCCTTTCATCTCTTCTTTTCTGAAACCTTCCTCTTGTGCTCTCCTGATGTAGCAATACGTTCAGTTAAATTTATATATTTATGATATACTTCTTTACAAATGATAGACTATACATTTTTGGCAAATGAGAGTCTTTTCTACTTCAGGTGACAGCTCAAGATATGAAGTCTGTTCCTTCTTCTGCCCGGTCTGTCACACGGTGGCATCCAACATCTCATTTGACTTGGCCATGATCTGGTTCTGGTTGGAATCGAGGCCGAAAAATTTTACACGTAGGCCGTCGGTGGGGTGCACCACGGGGACCGAAATCATGCGTGGGAATGTCCGCGTGGCCAGTTCGAAGCGACTCCCTCCTGCGAGCTCCACGGCCAGGAGTTTGAGGAAGAGAGTGGCCAGCTGCTTGCCGAGGCAGGAGCGAACGCCACCGCCGAAGGGGAGGTAGTGGAAGCGGCCTTCGCGATCCTCGCTCCGCTCTGGACTGAACCGGTCCGGGTCGAAGGCCTCCACATCCTTGAACACAGCCGAGGTATCGTGGGTGTCACGGATGCTGTACATAACACTCCAACCTTTGGGTACCTGTACACCCTGAGAGACAGGCAAAAGGAAGGTTAGGAGTGCTGTTATTATTTAAAAAGAATATCAAATATACATATTGGTTTAAAGTAGATGCAGATCTTCAACAACTTACATCAAGCTCAAAGGTCTGTGTGGCAATGCGGTAACCTCCGGACACGGGGGCAAACAAACGAAGGACCTCTTTGATCACACAGTCCAAGTACTTGAGGCTAATGATGCTGTCCAGTCGCAGTTCACCCTGGCACAGACAGCCGTCGTGCAGCAGGCCACAACTCCTGAGCTCCTCACGCAGCTTCTCCAGCACTGCTGGGTGTCGCAGCAGCTGCATGATCAGAGACGTGCTGGCGCTGGCTGTTGTGGCGAAAGCAGCGAAGATCAGCTCAATAGTGGACTCCTACAGGAGAAAAAAAGAGGCATGTGGTTTAATGCCACATATACTCTATGGACACTAGTCATGACATCTATTACTGTTGATTTGTTGGGTGATTGTTGGGATAAAACTTTGCATAAAACTCATATATGCCGTAATTCATTTTTAAATTGTTTTATATTTTAATAATTTAAAATAATAAATTGAAATAATTTAAAAATGTAACTTAATTCTTAATTTTTGGCAGGCATTACTTCAATACTGTCATAATCATTTTGCTGTTCTGGTGCTCTGTCTGTGCTATATATATATATACCCAGGATACATATATTATGTAAGCAAAACTTTTTATGTCGAATGCGATCACAAATAATTATTTGACAGCACTACTTTTAATGCATCCTTGCTGAATAAAAGTATGAATTTCTGTTTTAAAAATGACATGACCTTAAACTTCTGAACAGTAGGGTAGATATTGTCTGTAGTCTAGCTACTTAACCACAATCTAACTTTTCTGAAACTCAGGATTAAGCTTCTTTACTTTTCTTTTTTTCCCTTTTTTCTTTGAGGTTTGGCAGCCATCTTACACAGGTTTCTTTTCTCTCTCCCTCCCTATTTTAACTGCTTGCCAGTGAGTTGGTGCTGACAGGCCTGGGAGCCACCCCTGCCGCCACTGTCTGAGGAGACTACGCATGTACCATACAAAAGAAAAAAAGCTAAAAGTCTGAGCCGAGTGGAATAACCAGGTAACAATAGCCTACAGGGAAGCATTTATTGATCATTATCTGTGTCATTAAATGTCTGTCAACCTGGGTTGGGCATGGGACTAGAGAACCGAGTAGGAGAGAGAGAAGAGAAATAAAGAGCACAGTCAGTGGGTAAAGTGTGCAGCCAGAGAGTCGCTGCAAGCCTCTCAATATCAGTGTTGACTGGCTGTTTTGCTTTAATATGTAATCAAGTAATCGCAATCTGACCTCACACTGAAAACAAAATCATCTGGTGAAAAGAGGATGATTGGTATACAGACTGGGAGGATGACTGTGTGGTGAAAACCATGACCAATTTTTCGGATGTGCAATGTACAGCATAAAATAGGCATGACGTCTCAGCTAAAATAAGTCTTCTTTGAAATGTACGATAAAATATCGCTATTTCAGTAAGACTGAGAGAACTCCTCTATGCAGGTCTAGATGGTCATTTCGGGGTTTTTTAACACAGACTCCCTTGCTTTCCTCTGCCTACCTAGTCCGCTGGCTTTTGAGAAAGTATCCCAACTGACGTGAAAACTCTCTTGTAAGTGATTTGAAAGACCCTAAATATGCTACAAGTCAATCACACACGACACAAAGTGGACAAGAGGTGCTCACATTTGATTCCAGTGGAGTTTGACATTAGCATTTTGCTAAGCTAATGACATGATAGACTAATAAGACACTAACAGACACTGATTCACTGTAAGCTTGTTCTACATTTTAAGCGATGCTTGAAATAGCTTTAAGACAGGAAAGCGCACATATAAGGGTTTAAAATGTTGTCTATGTAGGCAGTTTTTGGAACAAGGTTTTAGAACAAAGCTGTAGTGTATTAGTGCTGCTTTTCTCACCTTGAGCTCCTGCATTGTAAGCTCTGTGTTGTTCTCCTTGGCGCTCTCTAGAAGCACATCGAGAGCGTCTGTGTAATCTTTCCCCTGGGCGTGGAGTGGTTTTTCTCTGATGGCTTTTTCTATGCTTTTCTGAAGTGAGTCTCTTGCACGAATACCCTGCAAACACACACAGTTCTATTAGTTGATCTGCCACTGTGTTATTAATGCACAGAAACATCTAGTGCCTTTTAGTGACGTAGATACATATTGACATTTTACCTTCCTATAGCCACTAAACGGCAGGTCAATGGGAAGGCTAAAAACGTTCTCCACGAAATCCTGGAAAGTGTGGAAAAGACAGTGCATCTCCTCTTCAGAGACGCGGAAACCCAGGAGCACACGCACTGCCATGTGGAAGGACAGCCGCTGGGACTCACGATAAACGTTGATGGGGTTAGGATTGGAGCTCCACACCCGCAGGGTCTCCTGAATGACCTGCTGGATCTTGGGCAGGTAGCTCTCAAGAGCCTCATGGCTGAAGACTTTAGCAAAAATCTGAGAAACACATTTAAAAATGCAGTTAGTCTGCTATGTTTGCATCGATAGAAAACCAATTTGACAGGATAAATAGTTTCGCAATCAGTTAGAAATGTTATAAATCTATTCCCAAAATTTTCTCTTCATGAGAAGGATGTATTTTACCAAAGAGCCCAGGACATTATGGGACTGGTACCAGAAATTTAACAATGCAATATTATTAAGTTTTTATCTAGATGTATATTGCATGAAAACAGAGTTGCACTGTTCCAAAAAATACTCAGTTTTTATGACTCAGGTATATCACTGAACTACACTTCCCACAATGTAGCTGGTCTATGAATCGCATCATCCATCACAATCCAGCACCTCTGTGCTCTACAGGCAAGAAATGTCACAAAAATATTATCCTGAAGCCACAGTCAGCACAGCTTATTTGTCTAATAGTCTGAAGCATGGAACATTCTCATTAACTCTGAAGTCCTCACTGTTTTTGACCTTCTTGTGCTCTTAACTGCCACTCACCTACCACCACCTCGCTCTCAGAATATCTGAGAGAGTTTCCCTCTGCATCAGCAGTGAGGGTGAAAGGCGAAGGTAAGATTTTCCTGGCCGCGGCAGCGCATTTCTAATGTACCTCAGTTGTGCTGGTTTGTTTAGTGAAATAACATCCATGTTCCAGTGCCCACGACTAACAATAGCACTTTTTATATGCCATCTCATTCCAAATACCTCGTCTCCGCCCCACTTTTTTCCATAGTAGTAAAGGGAAGGGGGGTGGAGACTTGTGTGTCCTCGTCCTGTCTCTCTGGCCTGTTTCTTTGTGTTTCCTTTCTGTGCTGTTCTTCTCAGACCCACTTCATTTCTAACTTTAACAATCATCTGGCTGCAAGCATATCATTTAGTTATTAAAGGCTCATTTCACACCTATTTACACTTGGTTTTCAGTGTCCTTCTTCATCTGTTTAAAACCACCCAGTTATCTGTCCATTTTATTACATCATTAACATCTGATCCTTTTCTGGAACGTTACAGTGGTTCACATGTGTGGAGAAAGAACGAGTGGCTACAAGCATGTTTGCGTCACACATTTCTCTTAGCCGCTACCCATAAATTAATACAAGCAATACAACACCATATTTATACTGCTTATTGGTTTGGGATTTTTTTAGAAGGTTACTATTTTCCTTTTGCGAGTCTTTGCATACTAGACAGACGTCAGTCAAGCTCCACTAATGCCAGTCCCCATTATACAGGATTTTGAACACTACTGGAAAAAAAACAGCCGCCTGTCTTCATTACAAAACGTGACTGCACTTTCCACACACATACACACACGGCCTTTTAAAACTCCCCCACCCTAATAATTTCCATATGCCTTAAATTATATGAAACTGCTCAAAGCTGCTGGTTTGACCAGAATGTAAAGACCTCTTTATTCTCTCCCCCAAACCATTCACTTTCTTTACACTTCCCTCTACTTTTCCAATCTCACTCTTTTCTCTCTCTCTTCCCCGCTGACTAAAACAAAATCCCTCATTCAGAGCGAGAGCACTTTGTGCAGGCAGGTGAGCGCAGAATTAAGATCCTGTGCCCTCTACTGGCCAATCTAATAAATTCAACTCCTCACCAAATCCACAGATGGCTACAGTACATCAACAAGTGTGATTCAGTTGCATCAACTTTTGCAAGTCCTATTATAATTTGCTTTCTTCTGGGAAGTTCTATACATTTATATAGCTACATCCAAAGCTCAATGTCTCAATATCTCCAAGTACATGTATAGCAATGGTCTTCAAAGAGACACTTTCAGTAACTTCTTTTCATTCTTAAATACCATGCCTCGTACGGGACATCCCAGAGAACTTAGAGGCTGTAACAGGCCGTGTTCATGAACACCTCTCCAGTCTAAAATATAGACTGTACATTGCTGTACACCTCCAGAAAGGTTCAAGAACAAATTAAAATATATTTATGACATTAGTGCGCAGAGCAGGATGTCAAAACTGTCTGAAGGGGGTCCATAAGGCTGTCTTTGTCCGTCTGAGGCTGGCTGACTAATTAGCAGTCATTAGGGGGTTTGCGTGAGGCCCTGGACCTGGAGGATTAAGCAGACTGATTACACCCCGCTGACCTCTCAATGGAACAGGTGTGTGGGGTGAAACTCAAGCCTCTGAGGGACTGAAGAGAACCAGGGTCCACAAAAAAGCTTTTTTGTACCTGGACAATGGGTTGGATTCGAGGAGAAGCTAGTTATGAGGGTAATCCTCCATTGTGAGCAGACTGTTCTGTGTAACAATAGTGCTCAGGGGAGCAAGGCATTGTGGGTATCTGTCTCCAAATGTGCACCTAAGGATGGCAGAGCCTTTTTATATTTGACCTTCTATCTTGTTTCATTCACTCCATCTATTTTCCATCTGTTTGTCCTTCCACAAATTCAAAACATCTTTCAGTGGCAAGGCAGGGATTGTGCACATAAAAAGCATCCATTAGGAGATAAGGATGGTTCCCACAGATAGTAAAAGTACATTTGAGTGTACATGGACCTTACCTTTCTCCTTTTGCGGTGGATGTCTCCTATAGAGTTGGCCAGACTGTTGGGACCCAGTAGAGTGCTGGTGCTTTGCGGCCAGTCCACAGTTACCAGGCTGTGCTCTCCCATCAGGACCTTACGTACATTCTCTGCCCCCGTGACCCGGATGAGCGGCCGTCCGAGCAGGTGAGTCTTGAATACGTTCCCATACTTCTGCCTCCTTGACGCATGGAAACCAGCGCCCTGAAAAAGAGAACCAGGTGCAAGAAAAAAACACATTAGTTACATTAAACTGTGGATAAAAAAAATTATGACTTTAATAAATCAACAACAAGCCTGTAACATTTTTTTAACTATTTTTGCCAACAACAGCAGTTGGTTTTAAACTGTAAATTGAACGGAATTATTACCTTTGTAGTTTGAATCACATTATTAACCTTTAGCCTAGCGGCATAAAACTGAACATAACACTGTAGACTAAGAAGTCTGAATATTACAGATTTAATGAGGTGTTAGGGCTAATAGGTATTTGGAATGAAGGGTGTTACCCTTGTGGGATTAGCCCATTTTGTTTGTTTTTGTATTGTAAGGGCATAAGGGTCCCGTTCACAGCATTCTTTATGCAACTGGGTTAGCTTTAGCTAAGAAGGGGCTCAGGCTTAGCCTTCATGATCACGCTGAGAGAAGTGATCTAATGAGTATATGAGTGCAGCCATTAGCTCTGAGAAGTCGGTGTGTTGTGTGAAGATTGACTGAAAGTGCTAATCAGCAAGGAATCCAGTACATCCTGCAAACTTTCACCTTTGACCCTTCACCGCTACGATTTGAGAGCAAACAAAGTGATCTAAAAGAGATGTTTAAGGGTTACAGAAACACATTTCAGGCTTTCTCAGGGCAAGAGACCTGAACCTGATTGATGTAATATGGCCTGTGCTTTAACTGTAGCCATAACAGCAGCCTGACTGAAATATCTATATGTTATGTATATTGTAGAAAAAATATACATCATAAAATCCATTATTTTGCTCAATAATAAAGTCATGCACATTCAAGTTCAATTGAGTGGAATTCCGAACATGATAAAGACTCTTAGCTCTGGAGTGAGTTGCTCTGTATAACACACAGTAATTGCCTGTAGCCCTCGAGACCTCTGCTGAGCACATAAAGACGGCCTGTAACCTCTCAGCCTCACACACACATACTGACCCCACGACAGGAAGTGGCAGGAGAGCTGTTTGCTCCTCTTGCCAACCTCCCCCCTCTCTTACCAAAATTTGTGACCAGTTTCATCGAGCACACTCCAACACTCACACTCTTATTTGTGAAGATAAATTTAGCAGCATGCACGTCTTTTTTTCCTGTTTGGCTGAGAGAAACTAGTCTGAATACATTTCAGCTCAGCATGCTACATGCATGCTTCTGTGCATTAGTGCCTGTTCGCTTGAAATGTGAAGCAAATTTGTTTTTGCCAGTACTGCAAAATCATGCTTTCATTTTATTACATATGACATTTACGGCTTGACTGGCTTAAATGTTCAGAATTGAGAACCCACAAGCAAATGTGGCAGAATTTAAAATGCTTACTTTTGGCACATTTTGTAGTCTTTTCAAAACGTGTGCATGGACAGAGTCGGTCTTGTCACATTTACTTTCCCACCATCTCCTGATCTTAAAAATAAGGCACAGGTCCTGAGCATGTTGCTAAACTATGATGGCAAGCACTTGTGCTATATAGTCCTGGAACCAGTCTCTTTGGAAATGGGCAAATAAGCGCTTCACCCCTTTTCGTGTACCTGTGCCCAGAGGCTGGGTTTCTCACCTCTATATATAAACAAATCAACAGATTAGTTCATGAATGATGTCTTGCCGTTGAACTTTTATCACAAAAAAGCATAAATGTACAGGCATAAAGTGGATTGCATTTTTGATGTAAAACCATCCGTCAGTAGAAGTTTTAGTTCTCTGTTTTCACTTTACTTATTTGATGCTTGTTTTCTCTCTTCTCACCTTTGACGTTGGCTGACTGACACATTCAACACTTCCATAATGTCAGATCATAAATGACTGGCTAAGATATCTGTAGACTTAGCAAATACCTTATGACCCGCATGGCACCTTGGCCCCTAAAATCCTATAACAATTTATCCGTTTAATTAAATAGCGAGATTATGAGATCGGATTAACAAGATATAGTCATATGCACATCAAGGCTAGACAAGGTCAGACAAAAGGAGATTAAGTCTCACTTTCTCATCTGCCAATGCTTAACCAGAGCTGGCTGAACATGTGGGAAAAATACGGCTGTAAAATCTGCAGTGGTGGACAATTTAAACCATATTTCACACTTTCACACTTTTCTTTCTCAGTTTTCACAATTTTTCCCACAAAAGCCTGTTTTGTGTTTTATAGTTTTGGCGGGATTATGTCATATTCAAACATTTTTGGTTCGTCGTTGGAAGGAGGTAAAAGAATTCCTGATTCTAGAATAATAACAGACCAATTTAGACTTTAGAAAAGCAAGGTTTAGTCAGTGAGAAACGCTTTTAGACTGTTTGTTCTAAAGCAGTGTGACCGAAGTTTCCCCCAGAGGAACTCTGTCCATAGCCAAACAGACACATGGCATCCCGAGACCTCTACAGGTGTTAGACAGGGGGCGCAGTCACTGCGTGAACAGTGTGTGGGGTGAGAGAAATGTTCACGGGCCAGCTCACAGCCAGTCTATGCTTAAAGACACTGAGGATTTCACATATCAGGTGAGTGTGAGGGCAAGAGGTAATGCTGACATGAACAACCACATGAACACACACACACACACACATCCAAAAGCAATGCAGGGAAAGAGGGGGAAAATAAATGTAGTATCTTTCACCACATGGTGAGAACTGAGTGTGTGTGATGATGGATGATTGCGTGTATGTGTGTGTGTGCGCTCACCTCTCAGCAGTGGGACCAGTCAGAACGAGAGAGAGAGAAAGAAAGGAGCCGTTTTTAACTTGACAGACCCAGGACAAGGCCGTCTTTCACACATGCCCAACATAAGGGCACTCTCTAACTTTCTCTCTGTTGATTTCAATGTATAAACACATTTACGCAGAAGTGAACTTGTAATTTGTATTATGTTATGTTTGTTTATGGTCGTTATGTGTAACCTGCGTGAACTTGGTGTGTTTGATAATTCTGGGAACAAGAACATCCATTTTAAACACCACATGCTGTCATCCTTACCAAGCCAGAGCCTTTTTTTCCACCTCTCCATGAGTAGTGAAAGTGTGCAATGTACGGTCACGCACCACATCACCAAAAACACATACATTTCTCACATCTACATGTGTGTATTTACACATGTAGGGGCCAGCAGCTCCCTCTGAAACAAGTGTACATAGAAGGGCAGCCAGAGAGGATCCAGTCCTGACCTGTGTTGTACAAGTGGAAAGTGCAAGAAGATAGGAAAAGGTTATGGTTTTCCGGCTTGGAGGGGATTGACAGTGAGGTGCGCATTAGAAAATCTTGTGTTTAATGGTCACAATCTACATCGTAGAAAAGTGACTCGGCGTGCTGGAAATAGCAGAACAGGTTGTGAAGCAAAATGGGGAGACAGACGAGCAGGGCTTGGCTGTGCAGATGTCATTTGGCTAGAAGGTGAGAAATGTCCTCCCTCATTTCACAAGGCCACAGAAGCTCAGACGTGAACAAAAATAAAACAAAAAACCCAAAAGGGTCACTGACGCACAAAAGCTCCACACACCCTGGAAAAGCTATGAGGTAATAATCTGCAGCTTACTCGCACTGTCAAATACACACAAACACATGTCCGTTCAGTTCTGCACGCATGCATGGTCATGGTGACTTTCTTACTCTAAGCGCATTTCCTTAAAAACCAAGTGAAATCGTCTGTCAATCAAATAAAAGCCTGTTTGTTTTGAGCGAAGGCAGATTGGGTTCAAGAACGCCGTTAGACGTTGAGGTTAGATGATCTTCAGCGATAAGACAGAAAAGCTTTCCACATTCATTTGGACCGCAAAACACATGTCAGACGTCGCTTGAAGACAACAAAGTGTGCAGGGCTCTTGGGAGAAAAGCATCTGTGTCAGAAGCTCGCGCAGCTGTGTGGTTTCAGTCCCTAAAGTCTTAGGATCGGAATGAAATAGACCAGTCAATAAATGGCCAGGCAAAACTTTAGAAGCAGCTGAACGGATCATGTGTGTTGACTGTACACGCGTGTCTTCAGTTAAATGCGTTTCGACCTCACACCAAACATGCCTGTTCGCTGCCCCTGGAGGTGAAAGGGTTAACTCGCCACGTTCAATAGTTTCTTTTATTTTGAAAAGAAATTTATCAGATATTTTACAAGGGGGCGCAATAAAGAGGACTGCTTTTTTCCACTGGCTCATTCCACACGGAGTGCGCAGGACTAAAAATACAAATTTCTGTGTAAATTGGACACCAGTCGAGCCTCCCGCTACATAAATGTAGCCTTTGTGTGCCAGTGGAAATGTTATACAAATGACCCCTTTATTAAAATCACAAAAAACCCTTTTAATTATATTTATTCAGATCAGCTATGGTTGACCCGAACACAGGGGGTACTACGCAAGGGACTATGGGGGTGCAATTTTATATGCGATTTCAATCACCTCAATGTGTTTCTTCAGCATACGACCGCCATAAAGTAAGACGAGAAGAAAAGAAAGATGGATGGAGGGCCGGGAATTGAAAAGTGTACAGCAAGTTTTCCTTGGCACATCGCTCTGCTCCGTGCTCTTTATTTGTATCACTCATTATTCTGACCCATGTCCTCAGGTCCTTCTGTATAGATGCATGTGTGTGTGTGTCTGCATGGCTTAGTCTAGGGGCTGCTGTGTTTATTGGTTCAGAACGGCAGGTAACGGCATGGGAGGAGTTCTCCGTACGCTGACCCACAGTCTCAGTGTAAATAAAGATAATATGTCCATTTACTGAAATAGCCCGTTGGAATCTCTCAGGATGTGTGCGTTGGCCCGTCTCCATTGGGGTATAGATGGCATTTCTGCAAAGAGAGAGGGGGGAAAGCGAGCAGAGGCAGTAAGACTTGAGGTCCCATTATTTGGCCAACAGTCACCCTTGGGTGTACCCGCCAAAGAGGGTGTTCGTGGAGGCACATGGCTCTGCATAAATAAAAAGGAGATATGGGAATTTCGGGCAACTCAGTGAGAATCAGGAATCGGCATCAGAGAGAAATGGTTTTGCTTAATGCCGAGCGAACGCCAAAGCCCACAAGACAAGCGCAAAGAACCTAAATGTGGCCGAGCTGAGAGAATAGGCTCCCCTTTGACCTGGAAACACTTTGTGGAGAGAGATTATGGTTGTTCAGTGCAGTGTGAGCGCTCACCCCGGGGACCCCCTTTTCTTCTCTTTTCTATCCCCCTACCTTCCTCCTCCTCCCACTACTGCTGCCAAGCCCCCTTCGCTTTCACCCCCCGTCCCCTGTTCCTAAAGACAAGAGGCTGTTTGAGGGGTTTCTGGTGCGTTCCAGAGGTGAAAAAGGGGCCACACCGCACTGGTGCCAGTCATGCCCGTTTCATGCTCGCTAATCCCGACAAGCCTCCAGGAGAAAGCCAGAAAGCGAGAGAAGGGGATGCTGGAAGACTGTTCCTAAATCCCCCAGGTCTCTATAGGCCATGCTCTCTGGAATTCTGATCAGAGCCCCAAGCCATGTAGTCTTTGTCCCAGGGTGTGGGTGTGTTTTTGAGCCCCCAGTGCGCAGCTTTATTGCCACCCAGACTGGAGTGATTTGGGTCAAGGTGGAGACGTGGGGTAGAGGTAAGGGAGGGTTGCCCACAGGGTGAACTGTGCTCTCATGTTAGACAGCTTTCCCTGTGTACTGAGAAACTTATTGCAAGGAATTTGTTCTTATATAATGATCATTATTAATCTTGAGGCTGAACTCAGCTTTACCGATCAGCACACAATTCAAGAGTAATGGTCCTGGCAAAGACACAGTTAAGTTAATGCGCCATATGGATATTTCAGCAGAACTTGGAGCACAGTTAAGAAGAGGACAAAAAAAGAAAGTCGTGACCAGATATTTTTTGCGGTCAATTGAAAATTCATACACAGACAAAATATGAAATCATTTCATAATTCAAAACGACAGACATGCCGCAAGAGAACGCAAAAAAATTACACTCCTCCATAAATCTATGTCAATCACAGATTTGACCCACTTTTGGATTCAACTGCTGCTCCGCTGAGGCTTAAGGAGAGGGATGTGGACCACAAAAGGGGCTAACCGACCAATTTAAGGGGTTGTCTTAAATGTATCGGTGCACACAGATTGTTAAAAAGCAATACACGTTTTTAGAAGCACAAGAAAGAGAGAGAACAACATTTCAAACTGCACGTTTGCACAGTAGCTCTCAGTCGCCTGGCAGTCATGCCTTGAGCTCTAGCATTAGGGAATGACACAAATTTGGCACAAATGGACCGGACCAAATCTTATCGATTTGAAATATATAACTCTGAGATACAGTCAAGCCTGTTTGTTTTTCTAGAGAGCCTGCCAACTGCATGGAAATTCTCCTTTGGATTTACAGCAACTTTGGAGAATCTATTCCTGACCAGAGAATTTGATCTGTACACCACTCAGACCAGGACATTCCTCCCTATTGAAAATCTCAGTGAAATCAACCCACTCCAGCTACTGCAAGCCAATGTCCAGGGACATCCTAATGCGCACCATGGATTTAATATGGAAAGAATTCCCAAGATATTTTTTCACGACTTTTACTGTATGGAATGCTTTTTTAAAGCTTCGATACTTGTAATAAACTACTTTTAAAATACCACATTATGGCCGCTGCGCTGATTTAAATTCAGTTCATGTGCTACCTTATTTTCTAAGTTCTGAACCAGCCATGTCACAGAGAGTGTTCACAAACTTCTCTGACTTATTAGAGAAGATGGCACAGATACTCCCTGAATGTAGGCTACTTTATGTGCGCCACGCGCTGTCTGGGTATCATGACTGAACGGCACGGCATCATTCACAACACGCGGGTGCGTCTTGAGTAACCGGCGCGCGTAATTACACAGAAGCTCAGAGAGAGCGCGACACTACCTGTCCTCGCGATCAATCCCACCCCGCGCGCCAAGAGGAGTTTATGCGCGCTTTGACAAGAGGCGCTCAGTGGCTGTGTTCTCGAGCGCATCGGAAGCCAAGGACTACAATATTTCTGGAACGGAGCGCGCCTTTCTTGGCAGCCGCAAACAGGTTGTTCCACGTGGATTGAGAACTGGCTGTATGAAACAAAAACTGTCGGCTATCTTAAACAGACAGCTTATTAACACCATGGAAATATGGCACGGATGAAATTGCACACGTGGGAATAACTAACCTGCAGGCTGCTCTCTTTTTAAAGAGCAATGTTACGCTCGGGCGCACACGTGCGAAAGGCATTAGTGGACGTTATCCTACTCTTGATGTGTCTTTAACAAGCCATTTACCTACAGGGAGATTATATACACTGGTGAGCGCACGAATCCGCGGTGCCTGGCGCGCACCGGAGCGGTGTGCGTGCGACAGCAAGGCGACTGGAAACTTGGAAAGACAAAAGGAGATGGAGCGCTTACCTGAAAGAACCAGTGGCATGTTTCTCCAATGATGGGGAACCCCATGGAGCCCTTGGGCATAGGCAGCTTGCAGCTCTTGTCCCGTGTTGCGGTCCATCTCAGCTGCCAGAGTTGCTGGGACACGGCCAGAAGAAGTGCCATGGACACTAAACACGCAGCCAGCGTCGCCAGCGCCGAGACAAGGTCAAAACTCTCGAAGAGCATGGCTGTGAAGGTCCGGGACTTGTCTCAGATATTTCTTTGGAGTGATGAGCACTACAGTGGTTAAGTCTTGTCGGGAGTATATGAGTGACTTATATATGAGTTATATATGATTTGCTGCTACAATTAGCCTATTCTAAAAAGTAAACCAAAAGCAACGCAAAAAAGTTCTGTAATGAAAATTAAATGGATAAACTGAAGTGTTTAATTAACTGAAGGCTGTATATTACAAAGCGATCTTAAATGTTTGTATATCATTTTAAATTATGCAAATCGCTTTCCAATATTCCAGTGAATTTTAGATTTTGAATTTTTAAAATGTAAATTTGGCGTGAACTTGTCAAACTTTAAAGTTGACTTTGGTTCTAAATTCCAAACTCTTCCTTAAAGTTAGCTTGAAATAACTTTTGGAAAAAAAAAATGTTTTCAGTAATTAAAAAAATTGCTTACAGGAAAGCTGGATATAATCTTTTTAAATGCACTGAAATCAAGTAATGGTCATAAGGAAAACGCAGAAATAAATGAAAGAATAATCCTCCGAAGTTTGATGCCTATGAGCAGTAAAAATCTTCAGATGACTGTAGTGCGTCTCGCTAGCCCGTTTTCTGATGCGGTTTCACTCTCTACCTCTCTCTTGCGCTCTAGCTCTCTCTCTCTTCACATACAGTTTCTCAATGTGAGTTCGAGTCGCACAGCGAGCTTCCAATGTGTGTTTATATAGCGGAGGCAGTGAGGCGGCATTCGGCCAGGGTGCAAGCGGCTCCCCCCTTACCCCACCCCACAGAACTGAGGCGGGGTGAAAAGTGAACGGGCCGGGCGCTGGAGCGTGCGGGACCTGGAGAGGAGCCCAAAGAGAGAGAGAGAGAGGGAGGAAGACTTTCAGTACTTTCAGCCTCATACGTTCGAGAAAGTATCACCTGCCACTCGCAGAATATGGATATGGTTTAATCGTGTAGGCTGAATGATGCTGTCACGCCGAGCTACCTTGGTTACGCAGCATGACTTTAAACCCTTGGTTCAAAAACCACAGAAAAAAGAGCTACCCTGTCTTACTCGGATTCAGTATCACACAATAATAGACATGTTCAGCATCAGTTTAACATTTCTAAACAATGCCTTGACTGTTGAGATGCGCATCTGTTCCGCGCAGCGGCGATGCGCTCAGTTAGTCCTGTGAATATTTACAGCCACGGTGATTCATTCATTGAGTCATTCAGTAGTTATTTGTTTTTTTGTTTTTTTTCATAAATGGCTTTTTTGTCTATCCATAACTTTTAGGGATCAAGATTTTCAAAAGAATATCTTTGAAACAGGACGCTTTCGGGGCGCACATATGTTAAGATGCGTCTTGCGCAACCCTTATTTGGAGCCCACAGTTAACTCATATTAAAGTCTTTTAATCAAAACATCAAGGTTTATTGCGAGAATCTGTAATAAAGTTATACATATTTTAGTATTTGTGCTAATTAAATAAACATCAAACTTAACTGTCAATATGGCCACTTGCGTTCTGACGAACTTTTATGGTAACATCTATCTGCCTATCGTGTAAAATAAATCTCCTCGGGCTGAGAGTGTGGATGAGAGTGATCGATTCGCGCTGGTGTCAATCTGTTGCAGATGGTACGAGGTTTCAATTACGGTCACCTTATGATCACAATCTCTCAAGGACAGTTATGTAATTGTTCTCAGCATATGAGAAGACCACTGCAGACCAGAACTCAGAGCTCCAGCTGTTTCTGCTCGAGGCGCGCAGCTGATGCGGAGGATGAGAGAGGAGGGGATGCTCCTCATATATTTGGTTTGTTTAAAACCTAACAATTCTCATAACATTAGAAAGGGCGCGTTTAAATGATAGTTTCTCGTCTTTTCGGTTAAAAGATGAATGCGATGATGTCTCGAGCGCGTGCCTATAACTAAAACCCGTCCATTGATTTCTTTAGTCCGCTTGAAAGAGTGCGACTTTAGCAAGCTTACCCATTCTATTCTTTGTGCTTTTGCTTTTCTGTCTGTTTTAAGCCAAAGTAAACCTGTCCCGAGTTGGCACAGTGAAATACAAGGGATCTCTGTGTTTTTATGATATTTTCCTAAGACATTCTTTCGCTCACGCTGTCTGCCGCTGTCAACCTGGACGCGTCTCTCAACGTTACACTGCCGCCTAGCGGAGACAGAGAGAACTGATTTCAGCTCACGCTGCATGTCGTGCATATAATTATGTGCATATAACTTACCATTTTCCAACGTGGGATAGAAAAATAAGACTGAAATAAGAATAAGACTTGAAAACTAAATCAAATTAATTATTTTCATATTACTGTATAAATAATGTGTCTTCACACAAGCTAAAGCAGTGCACTTAGAAATAAGAAGTGTAGTTGTTCTGACCAAAAGCTAATACATAATGTTAAAGGCTAGTTAATGGTTTTTTTTTATTATTTTTTTTATCCATATCGCTTTTTTTTGCCCGGGAAATGCACAGACTTACAGCTTAAAGAGTAAGCAAGTTCACATCTTGATGAACTCTTGTTTGATGTGAGAGAATTAGCAGTGACGCAAGGTCCTGAGGGGCCTGGAATTACCAGATTTATTCCAGAAGCCTATTAAAGTGGATGGGTTGAAGGTGCTAGTTGATTCATGAAATGTTGCTATGGGGATTTGTAAACTGCACACAATGCGCAAATTCAAAGCTTCCAAATTCAAGTTACTGAAAAGTAATTTCTGAGGAAGAGCAAGTTACTATATTTTGATTAGAGTTTCCTGTGGAACAACTTACACCTACGAATCCTAATGAGTTTTAAGGATGGGCATTAACAAAGAAAATAATAAACTTCAAAGGAATTTGGATAACCACGTTTCTTCATCTGAAAAGCTTTTGAGAAATGTTACATTAAGTCACATGCTCACAAATGGATCCACTGAGTTGAATGGGTGCCGTCAGAATGAGAGTTCAAATGGATGATTGAAGTGAAACGCTAGATGTTTGTTGTTTTGGATTGTTTTCTTTATAATCTGTGCATGCATATGTCCTGATTCAGACTAGATGACTTTTTACTTAAGAAAACAATATTATGGACAAAGGGCGCATTTTTTAACCAGAAGCAACTATTTGAAGTTAAAACACCTTTTTCACTTTACAAGTTGTTAATAAATGGACTGGAGTCTTGTGGGTTATTTATGGATTGTTGTGATGCTTTTAAAGTCTATTGTTCTGACGGCACCCATTCACTGCAGAGGATCCATCAGATCTACTATTTCTACTTTGAAGTTTGAAATTTACCACAGAGGAAGTGTGAAGGCCCATATCTGATATGCACTGACCTTGAGACCTGGGGACACAGCATTATGCCCTTGTATAAGCATTACATAATCCAAAGTAGGCTTACATACACGCACACCATCGCTGATGTTGGAACAAAGCTCTTAAATAAGACAAACAACATTAAACGGTTTCAAACCGAGGTCACAGGAAATGAAAGTGGGACTGAATTTATAAGGGTCTCTCACACACACAAATCGGTAGTAGATATCGATTCCATATTATACAAAAATACTTTCACTTCCAGTTGAGGACACACTGAGGAGCACGTTCTGTGAGTATAACATGACTCACTGGTGCTATTCAAACACAATGAATCCATTCTGAGTTGGCTCACAGTAATGAAGGAAATGACAGTGGAAATAAGGTACAGTGACTAATCACCATTAGGGCCACACACACGATTAAAGGATAAATCAAACCCACAACTTTTCAAATCTTATACAAATGAAACAGTTAAAGGGAATGTTTCCACAGACACATATCCCAGAAATAATCAAAAGGATCCACTTTTCCATAAAGTGATTAACGTTGCTCACATATTATACAATGTAAACAAGAATTCGATTCCCAAGAAGAACGAGTTCTGATGAATCATTTGCTGTTCTTTCTTTTGAACAACTACAACTTCAAGCACTGAGAGAAACCGAGCATTATCAGCTGGCACTGTGGCGCTCACGATTCCTCAGATTGAGTTATATATGACAGAGACTTGATAGTAGGTAGATCGTTATCTGAAAATCATCAGCATATCCCAATTTGCTTTGATTACACAGACCGCAGCCGGAATATAAGGGTCATCGGGAGGTCTGATGGCTTTCAGCTGCTAATCTGGTTTGCATTACAGCTAGTGGACGCAGTTTAGCCACAACAGTTTACAGTACATTACCTGATATAGAGGCTGAATCATTGCGTTTTGCCTATATAAATCAAGCCAGGTCATTTCCAGTGTTTCCAAAGCCCTTTTTAAGACCTTATAGTATGTATAAATGTAGCCAAACCTCATCAAACTGTCGCCCTGGAACCAATAGAACATTATGGTTTAAAGAGACCAGGTGAATCAGAGTGTAAGAACACCAGCAAGTTTCCCTGGTGTTGCCAACTGTGAAAATCCCGTTCTTTCCCTACCGTTAGTGAGAAGAGACACATGGTATCTCTCCTTTAAGGGGATGCACATCACTGATAAAGATGTATAATAAAGCAAACTCTAGGAAACTGATAATGTCAGTCTGACTGTACAGTAAATGAATGAGCTTGGATTAAGGGATTCAGCCTTTTCTATAAAATCCACATCAGAGATGCAAGTATCTGCCATTAGTTCAGGTGGAGCTCCATACGATTCTCAGTTATCTTAGCTATCAAGTTCTTCTCTGTATTTACTTGTGCTATTGATTTATGACAGTAATTATTATTTACAGTCTACTTCTGGCTATGGGACAGAAATTGGAATAAACTACATCTACTTTGTCCCGATTTTTGTCTATATACAAGAGCATTATATACAAGTCAGTCGGAGATGTCAGATTTTAAGGAAAATCACAGCACATGATAAATACACAAGTAATGTTTTAGAATCAGATATGATGTCATCATATATGTTTGATATTTTTAGCATTTTTTAAAAATCCATTTGTCACGGATCCCTTAATAATAATAGCGTTTAGAGGGATTTGAAAGTGTGGTATACAGTGTGATCCTCACTTGTTTAGTGCACAATGCCTATTTTCTTTCCTCTGTAAACATTTACAAAGTTAGTAAGTGTATATTGACTAGTGTTTGAAAACCTGTTTATGTTCTAAAGTTCATGTAGTGTATTCCAGCATTAACGCATGACTCATATTAAATGTCACAAAACGGGAACAAATGAGCAAGATATATCTGACCCCAAACCTGTATGACCTTCTTTTGTGTGTGGAATAAACTTTTTTTCAGAAACAGGTTCTTTTTTTTTTTTTTACAGAAGGAATGAGAACTGGGGCGTTCAATCTCTAGATAAAGAATTTAAATACACAAAACATTTCAGAAATGTAATTTAATGCAACTGCTATTATATTTTAAACTTCAACATGCCACTAGAGATGAACATCATCGGTAATAACACCTTGGTGTTTTTACTATAGCTTAAGAAGACTCAGAATATGGCATTGTCAGAGAATTGTAAATAATGTCTTTAAAGACTGCGTGAAATCAAAATGAACTACACTACTCAAAAAAGTAAAGGGAACACTTAAACAACACAATGTAAGTCAATCACACTTCCGTGAAATCAAACTGCCCACTTAGGAAGCAACACTGATTGACAATCAATTTCACACGCTGTTCAATTCAGTTCGAATTTATTTGTATAGCGCTTTTCATTAAACATATTGCAAAGCAGCTTTACACAAAAGTAATGTTTTACAGGATATGTAGTAGTAGCTTGTACATGTAGATATGGTGTATCATAGATGTGAGGTAAAGATCAATTAATGACGTAATCAAATAGACAAGGAACATTGTAAATTAGTAGCTGTTGTGCAAATAGAATAGACAACAGGTGGAAATTATAAGCAATTAGCAAGACACCCCCAATAAAGGGGTGGTGCTGCAGGTGGTGACCACAGACCACTTCTCAGTTCCTATGCTTTCTGGCTGATGTTTTGGTCACTTTTGAATGCTGGTGGTGCTTTCCCTCTAGTGGTAGCATGAGACGGAGTCTACAACCCACACAAGTGGCTCTGGTAGTGCAGCTTATCCAGGACGGCACATCAATGTGAGCTGTGGCAAGAAGGTTTGCTGTGTCTGTCAGCGTAGTGTCCACAGCATGGAGGTGCTACCTAGGAGACAGACCAGTACATCAGGAGACGTGGAGGAGGCTGTAGGACAGGAAAGACCCAGCAGCTGGACCGCTACCTCTTCCTTTGTGCAAGGAGGAACAGGAGGAGCACTGCCAGAGCCATGCAAAATAACACTTCAGCAGGCCACAAATGTGCATGTGTCTGCTCAAACGGTCAGAAACAGACTTCATTAGGGTGGTATGAGGGCCTGACGTCCTCAGGTGGGGGTTGACGTTTGGCATTTGTTAGAGAACACCAGGATTGGCAATTCGCCACTGGTGCCCTGTGCTCTTCACAGATGAAAGTAGTTTCACACTGAGCACATGTGACAGACGTGACGGAGTCTGGAGACCCAGTGAAGAAGGTTCTGCTGCCTGCTACATCCTCCAGCATGACCCGTTTGGCAGTGGGTCAGAAATGGTGTTTATCAAAATTTCTTTGGAGGGCTGTACAGCCCTCCATGTGCTCTCCAGAGGTAGCCTGACTGCCATCAGGTACCGAGATGAGGTCCTCAGACCCCTTGTGAGACCATATGCTGGTGCAGTTGCTCCTACTGCAAGACAATGCTAGACCTGGCTGGAGGGTGTTAGCAGTTCCTGCTAGATGAAGGCATCAATGCTATGGACTGGCCCGCACCTTCCCCAGACCTGAATCCAATTGAGCACATCTGAGACATCATGGCTCGCTCCATCCACCAACGCCAAGTTGCACCAGACTGTCCAGGAGTTGGCAAATGCTTTAGTCCAGGTCTGGGAGAAGATCCCTCAGGAGACCATCCACCACCTCATCAGGAGCATGTCAGGCATTGTAGGGAGGTCATAAAGGCACGTGGAGGCCACACACACTACCTCATTTTCACTTGTTTTAAGGACATTACATGAAAGCTGGATCAGCCTGTAGTGTGTTTTTCCAATTTAATTTTGTGTGACTCCAATTTCTGACCTCCATGGGTTAATAAATGTAATTTTCATTGATTCATAAGAATATTTCTTTCATTCATCTGAATTGAAAGATCTGGGATCTGTTCTTGTAGTGTTCCCTTTATTTTTTGAGCAGTTTATTTAATGAAATGTGAAAAATCAACAAAATTACTGTTTAAATTATTTTAAACATTTAAAATAAACATTCCTCCAATGTGATCTCAGATATCTAGATAGATAGATAAGGACACAACTTTATACGAAAACCAGTACATTTATTGGTTTAAAACAGTACAAATGTATAGTTAAATATCTTTAAAAATACACGATAGACAGAAAATTATGCTCTTTGCACTATCACCAGTAGAGAGCACTGTTTGCACATAAAAAAGACAGAGACAAAAGACAATTGCAGCACCATTTAGTAGTGTTAAATTCTGCTTTAGCACCTGGAAGTTAGCAGTATAACGCTCTATATATATTCTATTTGACTTAGTATTGTCTGCAAAAAAACAAGCAGAACCATCTGGTGTTGATTGAAATTTTCAGTAGCATTACTTAAGCACTTCCCATTGTGAGTATTAGTCACTTTATTATAGATTCACCAATCAGATATAAACTGCTATAGTGTTTTTTGTTGTTTTTTTGAAGCATATTTAAAATGCATTTTGAAAAGCATTTAAGTCGACATCTCTGAAACACATTAACACCTGCAGACAACGGCTATGAAAAGTAACAGAAAAAAGTCTGTCTGCAACTTCAAAATCCTTTCAGCTTTATGTTTCACACTTGTGAACTCTGACAGTCTATTAATATCATCTTCAGACATCAATCCACTGTCAGAGCCAGCACTGAACCTTATAACCTGTAGCTTTGTGTCCTGCATCACAAAGAGCATCTACAGGTTTCTCATCCAGATCCTTGACCCCTGTTACAAGGCATATACTCTGCTCATATATTTGGCTAGAAGACCAGCGAGACCAAGAGCTTCTTCTCTAAGGTATTTCCATGCTACCTCCTTCCTCTCGTTCAAGGCACTGACAAATACCTCCTGAAGTCAGGATGAGACTTATGCTTTGAGCGATGGCAACCCTCACTAAGCGATCGCACGTGTGCAACCTCTGGAACCTTCCACCACATTTCGCCAGCCTTTTTTAACTCCGGCAGGATGTCAGGAACCACAAACTTCTCCGCCAGGAAGACCACAGGCAGCACGGCCAATAGAGAAGCCCAACCCACCACTCCCAGCCAATAGGACAGGCCGACTCGACTGATGTCATCCCTGATCTCACCGATATGATGATGGGTAAAAAGCGCCCAACTGAGAAAAAAAAAAAAACCTGTGGGGAAAAAGAAAAGAGAGAAAGTTAAAACATGTGCATGATATTAGGCTAAGGAAAGCCAGATAGCGCAGTACTGACCTGTAGGTACTAGTGTGAACAGCAGCAGGGTGGTTGGGTCGAGCGCCTGGCCTGCCATCAGCAGCGAGCGGGTGTTCGAGTAGGAACGCACTGTTTGAGATGTCCAGCAGAGAGCAAACATGAGACACAGCAGTCCAGAGCTCACAGACATCAGGAAAGCCACCACTGCAAACACTCTCTCAGCCTCCAGACCTGCGGAAACCAAAAACACCTTTAATACTCATAACAGGCTCCTCGTGACAGATTAAATAGTCTGCTATAATGATTGATGTTTTACTTTTGATACTTTTGTCATTAACAATCACACAAATACACAGAAATAAAGTTAAAATCTATAAAATGCAGAAAATATGCATTTTCTTTTTTATAAAGACAAATATATATATATAAATGAAAAATTGTGTGTATTACACATTAACATATATTTCTTATACGTTAAGAAAGCTGTGAAAATGTATCTGTATTGTTAATCCTTTTGATCTTTTATTTTTTTTTAAAATCACAAGAATCTAAGCTTTCATTGAATACTAAGACTTCAAATGGGGAAAAATATCATTATAAATATAATTTTTTTTCTCTAAAAAAGTCTTATAAGTAAAACATATATATAAAAACAAGTATACATATATATAAAACAAGTATATTCCCATTCATATTCACAAATTTGAGCACTCCAGGGTGATTATGAACGTGAAACTATCCAGCTATGGGTTCCTGTTCCACATAAATATATATAGGACAGAAAACAAAGCCCAATTTTTTTTGTGTGTGTGTGGTTAAAATTTTTTAAATTAGTCATCAAAAGGATTAACAATGCATGTTAATTTTCACAGGCTTCTTTAATCATATTTACCAAGGGTGCCAATATTTTTGGCTATGGCTATAAAAGGGGGCAAAAAAGTAATTAGTCAGTTGCCAATTGTGCAAGTTCTGCCACTTGGCCTGTAATTTTCATCATAGGTATACCTCAACTATGAGAGACAAAATGAGAAAAAAAATCCAGTAAATTACATTTTTAAAGAATTGATTTGCAAATTATGGAGGAAAATAAGTATTTGGTCAATAACAAAATTTCATCTCAATACTTGAGTTATATACCCTTTGTTGGCAATGACAAAGGTCAAAGGTTTTCTGTAAGTCTTCACAAGGTTTTCAGACACTGTTGCTGGTATTTTGGCCCATTCCTCCATGCAGATCTCCTTTAAAGCAGTAATGTTTTGGGGTTGTTGCTGGGCAACACAGACTTTTAACTCCCTCCAAAGACTTTCTAGAGGGTTGATATCTGGAGGCTGGCTAGGCCACTACAGGACCTTGAAATGCTTCTTACTAAGCCACTCCTTTTTTGCCCGGGCGGTGTGTTTGGGATCATTGTCATGCTGAAAGACCCAGCTATGTTTCCTCTTCAATGCCCATGCTGATGGAAGGAGGTTTTCACTCAAAATATCACAATACATGGCTCCATTCATTCTTTCATTTACACTGATCAGTCATCCTGGGGCTAGAAAAATAGCCCCAAAGCATGATGTTTCCACCCCCATGCTTTACAGTAGGTATGGTGTTCTTTGGATGCAACTCAGCATTCTTTCTCCTCCAAACACGATAAGTTGAGTTTTTACAAAAAAGTTCTATTCTGGTTTTATATGACCATATGACATTCTCCCAAACCTCTTCTGGATCATTCAAATGCTCTTTAGCAAACTTTAGACGGGCCTGGACATGTACTGGTTTAAGCAGAAGGACACTTCTGGCACTGCAGGAGTCCCTAGCGGCACAGTGTGTTACTGATGCCTTTGTTACTTTGGTCCCGGTCATTCACTAGGTCCCTTCCCCACTTTATTTCTCGCATGGAGCCCCAGATCGGCCTTGTATGTCTTCCATTTTCTAGTAATTGCTCCCACAGTTGATTTCTTCACACCAAGCTGCTTACCTATTGCAGATTCAGCCTGGTGCAGGTCTACAATTTTGTTCTGGTTTCTTTGACAGCTCTTTGGTCTTGGCCACAGTGGAGTTTGGAGTGTGACTGTTTGAGGTTGTGGACAGGTGTCTTTTGTGCTGATTACAAGTTCAAACAGATGCCATTAATACAGGTAATGAGTGGAGGACAGAAAAGCCTCTTAAAGAAGAAGTTACAGGTCTGTGAGAGCCAGAAATCTCTCACGTGTGTAGGTGACCAAATACATATTTTACTGAGAAATTTAAAAAATGAATCCATTAAAAATCCTACAGTGTGATTTTCTGGATATTTTTTTTACTTTGTCTCTCATAGTTGAGGTATACCTATGATGAAGATACAAGATTCTATATATATATATATATAGAAAACCCTCTATATATTCCATGGTCTTCCATGTAAGCATACATTTTTGGAATAAGGTAAGGGAACCTTTTTGGGTGAAATGTCCCTTTAAGAATGTTCAGCATAAAACCATGACAATAAATTTCATTTTGAGTGCTCTTGAAGAACAGCATCTCATCATGAAACCATTTAAAAACTGAACTCATCAGTCATTACTTCATCCTCCATTATTTATATTATTCATCATTTGTCTTGGAAAAACTGAACTAAGGGGAAAACCAGACAAGCTACAACTACTAAAACATGCAAGTAATGCAAGTCCAGCATGTTATAGCCTGTCTGCTGCAGCCCACCGAAGCGTTAAAACCCCTCCAACACAAAACCATAATATTATTTTACGCCAACGTTGGAAATTCAAGAGTAGTTTACAGATTCCCTCTCATTTGACTGTTCTGTGTTTTTGTCGGCAGGTCAAAACCTGCAAAAATGCCACAATGTGCTTTAATGCTTTCGGTTCCCATCAGACCTTCTGGCTATATATTTTAATACAATGCGTTATTAAGGCCCAACAGGAATGTGACAAAAGCACAACAGGAATGCATTTAATATGGCCTTTTACTTGTTTTTCAATTATGAATCTTATATAAAGGACAAGTTTCTAAGATCCAAAGCAACAAAATGAACGAAGGCCACACGTGGGTTACTAAAATACTGCTGTCACCCACATGACAGGTCAAAACCAAATCAAATATCTTCAGAAGTGTAGGAATGCTATTTTTTTGAGGGGGCACAAGTGCCAGTCATGATTCACTTCTTTCGCTAGACAAAACACGACCACAAAAAATATACCTTTTTGTTAACTTTATGTTAGCATGTAAGGCAACCCAATATTGTAGTATATGATATATTACAATTTAAAATAACAAAATGACTCTCATTAGCAATGACAAATAGCATTTATTCCCCAAGATATATGAAAAAAACACACATCACACACCTTTTGCAATGTCTTCAGTGGTCCAGCTGTCATCCAGTCTGGTCTCGTTCTCTGAGGTCCACAGCCCCCGGTCATCCAGCCACCGAGGTGTCCAGATCGCATAGCTGATACACAAACAGCCCATCAAGCCGAGACAAGCTTCAATAAATCGAAAACGACTCCTTGAGTCGACCAGTTCTGGTCCTTGCATTGCTCTGTTGAGAAAAAGCGAAAGCTTAGATATTATAACATAAAGTTGCCAGTTTAGCTGGAAACAAAAGTTAAAAGATTACAGTTGGTCATTTCAGATGGAAGTTAGGTAACCATTGTTAGGTTTGCTTACCTTGAATGGCTTTTTTAAAAAGGAGTTCAAATGACAGATTGAATTCCACTCGGACAATAGCTGATCACGTTCAAATATCAAATGAATCAGAGAGACAGAAACAAGAGTGTTTTATGACGATGTGCAGGCGTGTTTTTCTCACTTCCCCCTCACGATGCTGTAATGTGACACTGTAAAGATTTCCCTCTACCCACAGTGGAGACCCACTCGCAATGGAAACTCCCCCCCTCACATAAACATTCATATACACTGTGAGTGCTTAAATTCCCCCAGAAACCCTGTGAGTGTTTCAATGAGTCAGTGTGGTTTGGAAAGTGAAACTGGTATTTTAGAAATCACTTTACTGTGCTCAAAGGGGTCTGTGGGATGAGTTTCATAAAATGTCCAATACTAGAAGAAGAAGAAAAAAAAAAAAAGAAAACATAACCATAAAGTACAATTAATTAAATAATAATTATATTAGAGAACAAAAATTCCAATGGATTATTACAACTAATGGCAAAATGAATCTTAAGAAACTGATATTTCCTACTGACACACTACTGTAACTGTTCTAATAATTTTGTCCATCACTGAATATGTGTATAAAGAAACTTGAAACTGAAGATCAAGGTAAACTGTGCTTAATTTGTCATCCGGGATACATGAACATATCAGTTGGTTGCAAAGGGCAGCACTAAATGCAAAAATATATATATTTCTACAAAAGAAATCATGTTCAAAAGTTTTCATCCCCCAAGCACCTACAACAGATCAGTGCATGTTTGAACCTCTTAATAGATGCGTTTGAGTCCCTCAATTGTCATTAGTCTGAGAAGATGGATCTCAGAATCATAGTCACAGCTGGAAAGGGTTCAAATATGCAAAAGATAATGAAAAGCTGAAGAAACCACAGGATATGGAGAGTTCTTCTAAAGAATAGTGCTTAGTTTAACTGTTTATAAGAAACGAAGGATCATGGATTCAGGTAACCACACACAGCATCACAAACTTTTGAACTGACTTATTTTAATTATTTCAGCTATTTTTAGTTTTGTGGACTAAATGTAAACATAATTTATTTAAAATTATTTGCTTAGGGCAGTACTAAAAAAAAAAAAAAATCTCTCTCATTTTGTTACAATTACTCTTACTTTTCCCTGATCCTGCAAGGGGTTCACAAACTTTCAAGCAGCACTGTATACAAACACACACACACACACACACACACACAGAGTAAACACTAGCATCTTCTCCAGCTCAAAATGGTTTTAAAGTGAGTTATTTATATCTTTTGCTGTAGTGTGTCACTAGGAAATATCAGTTTACATTTTTGCCATCCAGTGAGATTTTTGTTTGTACGAGTGTGACAACAGCATGTTCTCCACAAAGAGATGTGATTTCATCAACCTCCAGTCTGTCTGGGATGACATGAAGAAACACAAACTAAGACACTAAATCCAGAAGAACTGTGGCAACATCTTCAAGATGCTTCATGAAACCTATCTGCAAATCTACAGTACTGTTCAAAGAGTAAAAAAATATGTCATAAATAGATTTTCTTTATCAATTAACTTCCATAAACTAAATTAAATCAACATTTTGTGTAACAATCCTTCGCATATTTAAAGCAGCTTTTGCCCTCGATGCACTTATGCCTAGTTTTTCCAGGTACTATAGCTTTGCAGGTAGTCTTCTTGAATTATTACAATTAATTTAAAATTTAAAATTAATATATAGAAATGAAATTTCCTACTGACAAAAGATAAAAAAATAGATATTTTGGCTGCCATACTGTATGTGTGTGTATAACTTTTTTGCTTCTTTTAGTAATAAGCGACACAACCTGAACCACAGTAACTGTGTCATCATGGCAATGGCTAAACGGCACAGGAAAGAACCACTCTCAACTCTCCAGCAAGGTGGGCTCACAGGAAACCCATAAACGTGGTTATTTCCTGTCGTTTGCTTTCTGCTACAGACCTCAGGTCAGCTTTGACGTATTCTCACCAATACAAGAGAGACTGCTGCATCTGATCTCAGGTCATTGTAAAGAAACGACATAACAAAATGAAAATATAATTCATATAACATTTTAAATGACAATTGATTCATTCGTTCAAGTCAGGAGCCCTTAAAACATTTAACACCATTTAAAATCTGAAACAAGGCATTCTCCTTGGAAGCTGAAAACTTATAAGCAACCACGGTGTCAAAAAAAGGCATTTTGGAACAAATTCATCTTGTAAAGTGTCAAAAAGTAAATAAACATCCACTTTTAGCCAAATCAGCCAAAACCCCCCACCCCCGACTAAATCTAAAATTAAAAATCAATTTAGAGGGGTCATATCATACATCATTTTTCTCCTGAGGTTTACAGTGTAATATTAGTCCTTTTTTGTGTGGCAAAACATTTACAGGAAAACACAAAAAACATTTTACATTATCTCTAAAATATTAAAAGCTTTGTCTGGTGCTTTAAGACTTTCATATAAAAACGAGCACCAGGACTTTGTATTTACATAGGGGCGGTCAACAATAAAGTTATTCTTCAATTATAGTCTCTTTTCAAAGCTCAAACTGAGTTCTGCTGCTCAAACTAATCTGGCCAAAAGATCAGGGATCTGCATCTTGAATCCAATCTTGGGATCCCTTGAAAGGATGTGCAGAGTTGTAGGTGCTACACACAGTAAGAAAAACAGCGCAAAAGCAAACACTTTTTTTTAAGTGTTTAAAGTAAATTAAAGTATTTAATTTTTTTTTATAAAAATAAAAAACCTTAAAACTACATCAATTTACTTAAGAAACAACACAAGACTCGTCATAGACTGACACTCTCAAATATAATTTAGTCTTGCTGCACTATCAAATAAAAAACTTGTATTAAAGATATATCATGCAGTGCTGTTTCTTATGTAAATGTATTTGTTTTAGGCTATTTTAAAATATGTTTTTACTGAAAAGTCTAATTCAAAAACTAATTTTAAGAATAAATTTCATTAAGAATATGTTTTGCAGGAAATAGCAATGAGAAGCAAATTGTATGTTAAGGTTAAGACTCCTTTAAATCAACTCAAAGACAATGGATTGGATGCTTAGAATTTGATGTGAGTGCAATTAAAGGGGCAGTCTCCAATTACTGTGACAGTCAGGGTGATAATTAAAGTATAAAAACATCTAACAAGAACAATAGTTTTTATATACTGCTGCGGTGACTGTCTGTGATTGTTTCAATCTCTAATTACAGAAGATCACCGCTTTGTTGTTTCTGCAATTAACATAGTTTAAGTTTAAACTGTACATAAGGTTAAAGTATCTTTTGTAAAAAAAAAAAAAATAATAGACAGTTGCGTTGCACAAACTTCTTTCTATCAGCTGTTACTCTATTTCCTGGCTTTATCAAGCAGGTCTGTGAAAACATCCAACTGTGTTGGGTCCTGTCCAGGAGCTAGCTCAGGCTTGTGCTTCTCCAGCCAATCAGACGTGTGGATCTGCTGTTGCAGAGTACCAATCAGAGAGTCCAGATTCTCTGAGCGGATGTCGGATTGGCCGTTAATAACAGTAAAGTTCTCATCAGCCAATGAGACGGGCTCTGTCTTAATATGTTCTGTGTCAAGTTTGGTTTGAACGCTTGAGGTCTTCAGTGTCTGGTTTTTGCACTCATCTATTGTCTTAGTTTCTTCCCTTCTCGCCGACCCACGGCTGTCATCTTGTTCGTGACTTGTCGTCCACTGTGTCTCAAGCACCGATGAGCCCTGAAGTTCTTCTAATGCATTTTTTATCCTCTGCACACCTGAATAACAAGGATTTAAAAGGAATAAATGGCATTCACATCTTATTCCACTCCACAGGAGACTATAAGAAAACAGGAACTTAAATGAAAATGAGGGCATTCGACAGACCTAGCTTTAGTTTGTGCAGTTGATCAGTGAAGATGATTCTGAACCAGCCTGGAGACACACAGCTGAAGGCCTGACCGCAGCTCAGCAGAACCTTGTGCTTGAGGAAACACCTCCACAGACACAGCTCCTCAGCAAACGTCTTTTCAGTCAGATACTAAACAAACACAAAAAACATTATACAGTAGGGGTTGACTGATTTCGAGAGTTTGGATCAAATCTGAATGTGGCATAAAATCAGTTCTAAAGGTGCCCACCTTGCTCAAGTCCGCCCAGATGAAGAAACCTGCGCTCCTGTGAAGGAAAGGTATGTCTAGTTTCTTCAGCTCTGCTGTCATGAAGCTGTGAGCCTCTCTTAGCCTGTGTCTGTTCTCTGGAAGGAACTCGCTATTCAGCCAGTCTGGAAACAAGCAAGAAATCTCCTTCAGTTGAGCTGTTGTAAACAAATCAGTCTAAATGTTCATGAAATAGACTGCTTCTGTTTTTGGGTTTAACTCAAGATACAATTCATGTTCTAAAGCAGTGAGAAAAAAAAAACAAAGTGGAGCAAAGAGAAAACTGACAACATGCAGGTTACTTTAAGTATGAAACAAAATCTCTAAATCTTTCAATTAAGAATTTCAAATAATAAACACTGTTTTGTGATGCTTTAATGTGTCGTGACAGTAGGGCCTCGGTTCAAGTGGCGCGTGAAGCAATCATCTCGTCCTCTTTACTAGTTATAGCATGAAATAAATATACATGATTATTTCATTTAAGATTCTGCACTATGATTGTTTTTAAAATCCCTGCAAAGTGTTAATTGCGCACCAGAAGTGAAGGTTTTCGGTGAATAATGACCTAAATTTTGGTCTATTAATCACTCAAAGCAACTGTATAGCTTAAAATAAAGTCATATAGAGCATTATTATGCTAGTTTTACAGTGCAATCTGTCCTGATTTATAATAACAAAAAGTTAAGGGTAGGTATGTAAAGCATAAAAAATAACAACTGTATACCATGCTTTTGACAGTATGATTTGGGACACACAACAATAATTTTTTTTTTTTATACTAGACAGGATGAAATGTATGGGAATTGTGAATCAGCCATAGAGTGGAAAACAGATAAAACATTGACAAAAGCCATGGAGAAAATGTGTACCTCTGTCTCTGAGAAGCTGCGCCATCTGGTACTGTGTGGGTCCTGGGACTCCATGGAAGCAGCCCAGCTGATCCAGGGCCTGAACCAAATCTCTATTCTCAGAGTAGACGGTGCCAACTCGCATTCCTCCCATAGCAAAGTCCTATACATGTGCACAACAACGTTTGAATGCAATGAAGCAATGCCAAGAATCTGAGGAAAAGCTATTCCTGCAGCTGAAATAGTGGCATACCTTACTGAAACCCCACATAATGTGGGTTCTTTGGGGATCTGGCAACCTGTGGAAAAATGTGTGATGATTAGTACAAGCTATATTTACATGGATCTAGGGTTGGATGATATGGCCACAATTTATATCATGATATAAGTTTGGTCAATATGATATAACTCTGGTATCGAAATAAAAAATATTTTTAAAAGCCTCAGAAAAACTCCCAAAAACGCCTGCAATGGATGCATTAACTTACAAACTTCGGAAAAATGAATTTGCCAGATCAATAAAACCTCCTCCTTTTAAAACCATACAGTATTTTAGTACTAAAAATTGTGCAAATGGAAAAAAATGAATGAATGTTCACCTTTTATATCTATTTAGCACTTGACTCAAAACAACAGTGCTTTAGCCAGGATTAAAATATGAAAAGTGCTCAGAATTTCTGCAGGAAACAGAAAAAAAAAAAAGAGTAATGTCACTAGAGATGGGCTTATTGAAAATGCAAATTCATTCTGTCAGCAGGAGGCGCTTTTGGAGCGGCAGAAAAAAAATGTGCTCTGCTCATGATCTGGAAAAAAACAGTTGGTTCTCTTCAAAGATACATTCATTTAAACACCTGCACCATGTTTTGATTTTAAAACATTGTTTTGATTTTTTACATGTACCCTGAGTAAAAACAGTTCCTTTTTGACATAGCAATAAAGATTAAAATAATACTTCAGCTACTAAAAAAATTCTGTCAACAAATTGTAATTTTGGGGGAAAATAAACTTTTGACTAGAATTCATTAAACACAAGATTACATTTTCCTTGACACCTAATAAAGTATGTTTCAATTTGAGCTCAGGGCATATTAGTTCATTAAGCAGAAAACTAAAGTTAGAATTTAAAAAGCACAGAACTAAGAGAGAGAGAGAGAGAGAGAGAGTGTTTATGTGCTTGTCTCTCACCCATCCAAGCTGAGAACACTGTGAAACGTATCTGTCTCGTTGAACACGGAGAGCATGTAAATCTCGTCCACGATCACATGAAGCTTGTGCCTGGAGCAAATGAGAGCGAAAGAATGAATAAATTAGTGCCGCTGAGGGTAGAAATTAAAATTTAAATGACATTCGTGAACACAAATGTAATTTCTCGTCAATAGTGTGCCACTTAATGAAGCATGTGAAAACATTTGGAAACAAAGTGCAATCACAGACCCAACTAGAAGGTTTTTCATCATTTACTTGTCATTATGCCATTTTAAAACGTTTTTGAAGAACACCAGTTTCCCTACAAACAGGGTGCCAAGCTCTGAAATGCAAATGTGATTTTTTATATTTTTATGGTAGTTCTTCATCTTTGCTCACACACCACTATTTTTGAAAATAGGCTCATTTTCCAACTCCCCAGGAGATAAACAGTTGAGGTTTACCATTTTCAAACCCATTCAGCCAATCTCCAGGTCTAGTTGTAGCACTTTTATCTGCAGCTCAGCATAGATCATTGAATCTGATTGGACCATTAGCATCACGCTCTAAAATGACCAAAAAGTCTATATTTTTTCTAGCTAGGGATTTTTCTCAGGCTCTGTGTAATATCATAGCGCCTGCTGTGGCAGAAACTTTTAATTTTCCGTCAATCTTAGCGCACAATGTAACTACAGAAGAGTCAAGTTTTATATAGGAAAAATATTGAAACTCTTTGGTCATTTTTGGGGTGAGATGCTAACGGTCTAATCAGATTCAATGATCTATGCTAAGCTAAAGCTAAAAGTGCTACTGCCCTTGGAGAAATGGATTTGCAAATTGTAAAATTCAACCCTAGGGGAGTTAGAAATGAGCCTATTTTTTTTTTTAAAAGTGCCATGTTCCTTTAAACAAAGTCATATATGTCATTAATATTTCTCTACTGATCAAATGTCACTGACTTCCAGAGTCTGAATAAAACAGAGGCTTCGGTTAAACTCACATTTTGGCAAATTGTAGAAAGCTGATCATTTCTTCAGACGAGTACACTTCTCCCAGTGGATTGTGGGGGTTTAACAGCATAAGAGCTTTGATGTTCAATCCCTATTTAAAGTCAGTTCAATGTTAATAAGAGTCATACAATGTGAGTTTCAAGCACTGTATGTTTAAGCAAAAAATAAATAAAAATAAGATTACCTCTTTTTTGGCCTCTTTAAGAGAATTCTCCAATTTCTCTACAGTTAGCTGGAACGGTCTAACATCACTTCCTGTGGGCTGTACCAACACAATAAAAATACAAACAGAAATATAAGATGTATAGCTACAAGAAACAAAAAAATACGACAGCAGGAAGCCACTATAACAAGCAAATGTTACATTATGAAATTGTACCACCTGACTGTAAAGTGGCACATGGTGTAGTTTGACACTGCTATACAAGCCTACATCCTCCGTTATCACACCATAGAAGGGTGACGGGATGAGAATGGCATCTGTAAAACACACACACTGTTTAATATCCATATCCAAGGCTTTCAGTAAACAGTAATGATGCTGAAAATTCAGCTTTGCGTCAAATCTAATTTAAATTATGTTATTATTTAAAATTATGTACCTCTGTACAACAAGAGCGTTTTTATGTACCTTACTGCCTTTCACCACAGTTTAATTTCTATGTAAGAGGAATATCCACTTTGTGGCACTAAAACACAGGTTTAATATGTGAACCCTGGCACATTTTATTACATTGATATAAGTTCAAAAGCATTAGTTTGCAGATATCCTAACATATTAATATTGTTTTAAAGTCATGACGTGACATTTTTCAAGTAATTGTGAAGTTCGTGAAGTTTTTTTGGAAACTTTAGTGATATGTACTGATTGGTAAGTATTGTGTGTCTTTCTAAAAATGGTATGGTCTTCATGCCATGAGGCCAGATAGTTTAAAATACATGAAAATAAAAAAAACATCTCTTTTGAATTGTAATAGCAATTCACATTTTTGCCCTTTCCTGTATTTTTGGTCAAATAAATGCAGCCTTGGTCATAATATGCAAAAAATCTTATAACCCTAACAAAATTGGATATGAGACCAGACATATTCTGTGATGACCAGATGGTCTGATACCTTCTGGGTCACAGAGCGTAGCTGCCAAAGCCGAGAACAAAGACCCACAACCGTTCATGACAACGACCTGCGAAAGAACCAAAGAAAATCAGCATGTGGTCTGAATTTCTCTTTTAACAGAAAGAGGAAGCCTAACAGAAATAATATCATACAAAAATATAACAGTGATGGAGAAAAAGCAGAAAAACACTCACATTCTCGGGCATAAGCGGTTTGGGAGAACGGCAGAAGTCTGACAGGAACTTAGCCACTTCCTCTCGAAGGCTTTGGGGAAAACAACATCAATACTGTGAAATGAAAGCTGAGCATGGGATTTTACACAAGTCTAATTAAATATAGATTTGATAGAAAAACACAGTTAAAAGAAGCAGGTGGCTTACAAACTGTGGCCTTTCCAGTCGGGGTATTGTAAGAAAGCAGGTTCGATGTGAAGCATGTCAGGTCGCATCAGCTGTTGGAGATACCAAGAATCAATTAATAACTGCAGTGTATAATATCCAGGCTCAATAATAGCTTTTTATATTTTTGTGCATATAGAGGTTTTCTTTGGAAGTGTTTCTTCTGAAGACTATGTGATCGGTGCTTGCCCGTGCAAAACTTGATAGGCTGCTGTAGATGGTTGCTAGGATACTGGTATGCAGTATCTAAGGTGTTCTGAATGGCATTTAGCTTGTTTTAACTCACTTGCTATACAGCTTTATGGTGTGGTTGCTCACTGGCCAAAAGAACACATTCCCCTAGACTCCATGATAATGTGATATATATTTTAATTGGATTTTTTTTCTCTCTTGATTTTATTGCCCACCAGGCGAAAATCATCGCTAATGAAAAAGGATTTCTGCTAATGAATGCCAAACAAGTAAATCACATCTCTTACTCTTTTCTGCAGGAGGCCAAAGCACAGCTTGTTTTCACTCGTTCCTAAGTTTAGAATGCCCTGAAAGAAATCATAATAAAAACCACAGCAAATTACCACACAGCAGAAGCTGGATAAACACAAAAATTGTATTACAATTAGCAAACTAGACAGATTTGTGTCCCAAGAGACTTGTGGCCTCTGCAGTAACCAAAGCAATGACTGTGAAATAAAACTTGGTTTGTCTTTAACATCAGTAAAAATGAGTATGATCACACAAAGAATGGACTAAGCGAGTAATTGGAGATGGATACTTTTCAGATCATATTAATCTGGATTTAAACTTAAATATTGTTTTAGTAATGAACAATGAATTTATGTAAAAAGGAACATGAAACTTTTCACACTGCAAAATGACTTAAAATTAACTAATTAAGGAAATTGGATTATTATAATTGTACACAAAAGGCCAGGCAGTTACACTCTAATTGAAAAAAAATCAATATTTTGATAACAACAAATACCTCTAACCACAGGTATTGTCTGGTTCTGTACATTGCAGAAAAATGTCTCTTTTTTTGGTCCAGTAAGTCATTGTATAGTTGTCAGTATATTTATTTATTTATTTATTTATTTATTTAT
>JAUCNO010001819.1:6904292-6920357 GCA_032353835.1 Enteromius viviparus
TTCAATAAAGACAATTAACATCCTTGCTTCTGAGTACTTAGTTAACCCGACACAAAAAGCAGGATTGTTGAAAAATTATTTTGCAGTTGGCCGCGGAAGCATACGTGTTTGGCTGTGTGGACCGTGAGTTAAAAAAGGTTGGGAACCATTGATCTAGACAGTTTTTTAAATAGTTAAATAGTACAGGGATACAGAAGAGTCAAAATCACTAATGACATCAGCTGAAAAAGAGTTGGTTTGTGAGATATATTTGGATAAAAATGACATCAAATGACGTAATCACACAGATTAAACACACATTCTTTCTTAACAGGACAGTCCATGAAAATAAAAATTGTATCATTATTTAGTCTCCCTAATGTTTTTCTTTATGAACACAAAAGAATTGACCTGCTTCTTTTTTACACTCATTGATAATGAATGGTGTCCAGGGTAACAAAAGAAGACTTATATTCTGAATGCCTGGATATTTACGATTGTGTGGGTTAGGGTTAGGCCCAGCAGGCCTGCAAAACCAACAATGACTTGATTTGCGGTTAAAACTCTTAATTATTTTGAGGGGGGTTTGGATCATTTTTACTTATGTCATTGCAGCTTTAATGTTAGGCTCACAAACTGAATTACCAAGGAGTGCATGGCTCCAACAGAATGGAATCTGAATGGAATCCCAGCGCATTCCAAATGGAATTTGCGGAAACGCTAAATCCCAATGGTATCTGTGCAATGCTAACATTTCAGACGGAATGTCAAAGTGTCACTCCATATGACTCGGATCTGTAACTGTCCACCGGCTACAGCTATTTAAACACTTGCCTGTGTCTTCAGCAGCCTCAGGGCAGCTTTTAACAGTGATGAAGTCCTAGCAAAATTTGAAGTGAGCGAGTGTGGGGGTGTCTTCTTGCTGGCCAGTGTGATGTGGTGCACTTAATGGAGATGAAAGTGGGTGTCTGGAGTGTCAGTGTGCAGGGACAGTGTGATCAATGTGTGCTGTCGAGGACTTGGAGATGGTCCACCATCCAATGCTGCATCATTCAATTCAACTCCTACACATGCAGCGCCATACAACACCTAGTCACACACAGTCAGACCTTTGACTAAATGGCATAAAGTCTGGTCCACACTGCAGCCAGTTCTGGCCAAGAACTGCCAAATAAAGCAGGCTTAGCATAATCAGGGTAGAAGCGTTTCTCTATAATAAAGATTACATTTACTGCTAACACTGTGATAGTGTTTTAAAGTACAACGTGATAATAAGCAATGTTCATCCGTCTCCCAGCATCATCTTCATCTCATTTTCTCAGATTTTATTTTGATGCCACCAAAATATTTTTTGTCACACGTGTTGCATTGTTCCATGACTTGTAAAAATTAATAAAAATGTTACTGAGCAACTGATAAGTAACACTGTTTCAGCATAGACTTTCCTCATGCATTGTTTATTTAACCTTGGTTAATAAGCTTGTGCAGTGCTGTTTGAATACAATGCAATTTGTGGATTTATTAGAAAACATATTTTATTTATTTCGGCCATTTGCGATGTCAATCATCATACAGTAACCAGAAGTAATCTTCTCACTAAAAACATGCAATGCAGTGCTAAACAGTTTCTTACTGTCACTGTTACAGACTGTTTTAAATGCTTCCTCACTTCAGTGTCACATGATCTTTTAGAAGTTGTGTATGCTTGTTTGATAATATAGAGAAATGATGCTGAATATTTTTATTAAAACAGAATAGTCTTAAAATCTTTAAAAAAGAAATTTATTTAAAGAAAAAATGTCTTTGTTTAATAAATAGATACTTTTATTTTTAAATCTTACATTAGATTTTTAAATGGAAGTAGTGCTGTCAAACAATTAATCATGAATAATAACCAAAATAAAAGTGTTTTTTATTTTATTGCCGATATATAATTACACATGAATGCATTTATTTATTTATTTCGGTCTACGGCAGAAGTGCAATGTTTGTTTTACAATATGCTGTACGAAGGCTGTGGACCACCTTGGACCAAACGACTCAAAATTACTATCCACAAAGTAAACAGAGCGATGGACTCCATCGCGTTTAGCGAGAGTGCTGCTCTTCCTGTTTATCCTGAAACCTCCTCACCATAATGACGTAAGCGTGCTCCGGCACGTGAGTGCAGGCCAGAGGGGGAGTGGGGACAATCGTACTCCGGCCCATTTTACGGCAACCATGCCTAGTTTGAGTACACAGTTATAGGCAAGACACCCTCAATAAAGGATTTGTCCTGCGGGTGGTGACCACAGACCACTTCTCAGTTCTTGTGCTTATTGGCTGATGTTCTGGTCACTTTATTTTTTTTTGACAATTTATTTTTGGCAGTGCTTTCACTCTAGTGGTAGGTAGCATGAGACGCAGTCTACAACCCACACAAGTGGCTCAGGTAGTGCAGCTCATCCAGGATGGCACATCAATGCGAGCTGTGGCAAGAAGATTTGCTGTGTCTGTCAGCCTAGTGTCCAAAGCATGAAGGTAGCAGGACCGTTACTTCCGCCTTTGTGCAAGGGAGGAACAGGAGGAGCACTGCCAGAGCACTGCAAAATGACCTCCAGCAGGCCACAAATGTGCATATGTCTGCTCAAACAATCAGAAACAGACTCCATGAGGGTGGTATAAGGGCCCGGCGTCCACAGGTGGGCTTGTAGCCCAACACCAAGATTGGCAAATTCTCCACTAGTGTCCTATGCTCTTCACAGATAAAAGCAGGTTTACACTGAGCATGTGACAGATGTGATAAGAGTCTGGAGACGGCATGGATAATGTTCTGCTGTCTGCAACATCCCCCAGCATGATCGGTTTGGCAGTGGGTCAGTAATAGTGTGGGGTGGCATTTCTTTGGAGGGCCACACACATGGACTCACCAGAGGTAGCCTGACTGCCATTTGATACCGTGATGAGATCCTCAGACCCCTTTGTGAGACCATATGCCAGTGCAGTTGGCCTTGGGTTCCTCATAATGCAAGATGATGCTAGACCTTATGTGGCTGAAGTCTGCAGCAGTTCCTGCAAGATGAAGGCATTGATGCTATGGACTGGCCTGCCCGCTACCCAGACCTGAATCCAACTGAGCACATCTGGGACATCATGAGATCCATGCACCACAAACTGTCCACAGGAGTTGGCGGATGCTTGGGAGGAGATCCCTCAGTAGACCATCCGCCACCTATTCAGGAGCATGCCCAGGTGTTGTAGGGAGGTCATACAGCCACATGGAGGCCACACACACTACTGAGGCTCATTTTGACTTGTTTTAAGGACATTACATCAAAGCTGGATCAGCCTGTAGTGTTTTCCACTTCAATTTTGAGTGTGACTCCAAATCCAGACCTCCATGGGTTAACAAAAATGATTTCCATTGATTATTTTTGTGTGATTTAATAGGATTATTTCATTCATTCAGATCTAGGACCTGTTATTTTAGTGTTCCCTTATTTTTTTGAGCAGTGTATATTGTGGCACCTATGTAGTGTTGCACCTGTCACAATTAACCAGTGAAACCTGCAAAAAAATAAAAGACAAGTGGACCCAGAATTGTATGCAACACAAAAGGAATAGCAGATAAATATATTGAAACCAAAACTCACTGGGCATAAAAACTACTGGAACATGTTTGTAACACAAATGCATCTCAAGTCACAAGCACAGTTCAAAAGGACATGTGTGCCCCACACTAACTCATAACCAAGGTTGCCTCTAGGTCCATCTGGGGTTGATTCAACAAGATGAAGAAAGTGTGTTTTACATTAACACTGTCAAGTTGTTTCTCATGTCCTCTTGTCACCCTGAGCCTGTTTTGGGAATATTGAATTACTTTGTTCTTTGCCTCCTAAAAGGAATATCTGAACGTAAATATATAATTTGAGGCTAGCTTATTTGGTAGTTTGCTTTGGGAGTACCTAAAATGTAATGTACCTAAAAACATCTTATGTACGTTTTAAGCCTGGTGTTGGATCTGAAAGTGGATCTAATGGAAATAGGGAGAGTGGTTTAAATATGTCAAATATTGTCACAAAGATTTAAAAAGAGAATGTGGGGTCAGGGTGAAAACTGCCAATATGTTTTTGCCTAATGTCTCTTATCTGAGATCAAATCTAAAAAAAATAAATAAAACAGTGCATGGCATTATTTTCAGTTTAAGACCCAGTGTGGCAGGAAGTCAGGTACACTTTACTCTTTGCCAGCTTCTGGGAGTTTCCAGGCAGAAAACCCAAGAGAAACTGCAATGATTCACTGGAAAGAGTGGAAAATACAAGGTCAAATGAGGTGGAAGAGACAAATGAAATATGTCATAGGCATACATGAGAAAGAGAAATTTACTGCAAACAACTGGCAGCTGTTTAACAGAAATTTACAGTATTACAAGATGTTATAGTGCTGCCTGTTTTACAATTAATAACTGTATATTTAAGGGATATAACGATATCATTCCAAGCTACTTAAACTAAAACAAAAATCTAATGAGAAGATAAGAAAGTTAACCAATAATACAATTTTACAGCAATTTGTCTGGGATGGTAAATTAAATAAAAAATATGAAGTAAATTAAACAAGTTAATTTACAAATAAATCAATAAAATTTAAAATGGAAAAAACAAAAGTGAACTTATTAATAACTACAAAAAAGTTTCTCATGTTGGTCACAATAGTAGCAGATTAATTTTCATAAAGAAAATAACATTTCAAATAACAGGTCGTTTGAGCAGGATAAACTGACCTAAAGTTGCTATTGAAAATCGTTAAATTATTGATCACCAGCAGCTTTAACAAGTAAAACATTACATTTTGTAACTACAGAACAATCCACAACATGTTAAACCTGAAAAATTCTATAGTTTATAATTTACCTATAAAAACATCAGTGACGTGTGAGGCGACTTGTATTAGTCCGTTTTCTCGAAGGGAAAACCCTGATTTGGATTGTTTTTAGGTCTGTTCCTCTGAATGGATGTGTATAAGCTTGTTTCCTGGTAAATGAGAATTATGCACTGGTATTACCAAATTATTAATAACTATGTGGCAAAATTTTTAACTTCTACACACCTCCTCACTTTGGAAAAGCAAGACCATTTGTGACCTCATCGACAGACATACTCCTATACCTCAAAACAGACGGAGAGGATAAGAAACAGATGAAGGACAAATTACTATATTCTTGTGAATCCCCTTCAGTTTTACTGTAAGTATGTGAGTTCACGTAAAAGGATATCTAAGACAGGAACAAATGACTTCTCAAATTAGTATTAGTATTATATAAATTTTGAATTATTAAAACTCCAATAATAAAAGACCTCCAAATAAACAAATAAATAAATTAATAACAAATAGCAGAATAATGACACAAGTAAATATTTAATACTGTCAGGATGTCAGAACACAATATGTTTGAAACATGTTTGGTCATTGTTTGCTTTTCTTAATTTAGCCAGCATATGCTCTTGCTTTGTTTCTGTCAAATCATCTGCCTCACAAACATCTGTGAGTGAAACCGAAAGACCGTAACTGACTCTAACGTGGGCAAACATATGGAGAGCACAATCTCACAGAAGAGTCAATGTCTCAGAAGACAAACAACGCAGTGACTCAGTATCTCACACATATTTTTAGACGCACAATACTAAACCGAATGTCCCTCTGAAAATGAGATGTTGCTGCAGTGATGTTCCAGGATCAACAAGTATGCTGATCCAGAAACATGTCCTATTTGGGCAAATCGATCCAAACAGTGTTTACACCAACTGAGGCCATATCGTGAACAATTATTCTATTGAAAGTACTCATCTGTATATTTCCCAGACCTTCTCTATTAGCTCTAACACACCTGAACCAGCGTTGCCAATTTAACAATTATGTAGCTAGATTTGGCAACTTCTCCACCTCTTTTGAGACTTTTTCAAAGGTTTAGGAACAAATATAGCCATTTTTCTGCACAAAATGTGATCTAAGTGCTCACCTTGCCCAATCGATATTCATCTTCATATAGATCAGTGAATTTGCCATTATGATATCATCTAGTGACATTTAGCTACTTTTCATTGAAAGCCTTTGGCAACACTGGCTAAAGGATGCTGGACCTCCAGAGAAGCCTTGAGATATGTAAAAAAAATATATATATATAAAAAAATCACTTTACTAAAACAGTGCATTACGTCTTAACTGAACAGTTTAACGCACGGTTACTGTAGTTTTATGTAATGTATTGTAATGTAATGTGTTCCTGTGATGGCAAAAACAACTGTGCATTTATTATTTTCACACATTCAGTGTTGGAAACTCTTTTTTAGGATTCTATGAGTAATTTTGATATAAATAGCAGTTTTAGGAAAAAATAAGCCCCTTTTTGACATACCCTTCAGCTTTGGCATGAAATCTCTGAATCGAAATTGCTGTTGAAACCCTAAATTGCTTCTTTTTTTTTTTTTCTTGAGGAGCAGAGGTTTTGATTTCAGGTCAAGCGTCTAAAATAGAGATATCAGCATTTGGACAGTAACAGGACCCAAAAGAATCTGACAACCAAGGGAGTCCAAATCTAATCTAACCTAAATTCCTAGCAACTACATTCCAAAGCAGTTATTCAATCCAATTTTGTCTAACCAATTTAGTCTAAAAGAGGGAAGAATCAAAATGCCAGGTTCTTTGTCTCTAGAATCAGCTGTAATGTGGTAAAATATGTGGTTTAGGTTTCACAGTACATTTTTATTATAGTCAGAAACAGGTTACTCATTTCCCCCCTGCTTTTTGTCCTAAAATTCACTCGTGTAGGAAAACAACTGTTAAACATGACAAGAGATGTTTTTGAAGGAAATGAGACTTACTCAACAAAATACAGAGGCGTAACATTGCAAAAAATCAAGCATCTTGATGCCTAGTGCTTGCCATATGTCAGAGAACAGAGCCTTCAAAGTTATTGTAGACTTTTGATTCTCAGAATCGAGTTGGTTAAGTCAGTAAATTGGTGCTACAGCCATTCAAAGTAGACAAAGTATATTATTTATGGCCATATTGTAGATTTCCACACATGTGTTAACTAAGAGGAAAACGCAGAGTGATTGAGCAGTTAGGTGGATGGAGATGGATGGCTCAATGATAACCCCCACTACCCAATGTCTTTGTGGGGGCCAGTGCTATTAGCATGTCCATGTAACAATAAATCGCCAATCCCACACACACACACACACAAACCCTTCACAGCAATGATAGATGGTCCCCTTCAGGCCTGTGTAGGAACAAGGGTGTGTGTCACTGTCAGTGTCCAAATTAAACCCGAGCCCCTCCCAGAATCCCTCTCAAACACCTTGACTGAAGGGGAGGACACACAGAGAGCGCACAGAGGAAGCCAGAGTTTTGTTTCTGTAACCTTTGACTCCGGGAGCCCATCAATAACCTCCCAGCAGCACTGAGAGCGGGAGGGTGGGCTGCCATCCATCTTCATTGGAGGAGAGGAGAACGTGCGCTCGCTGTCTCTCCTCTCTTCCCCTATCACTCCATCTTCTCCCACACTCTCGCTTCACTTTCACTCACAACCTTTGTCAGTTCTCTCTCCTTTAGGATTCGGGTTGACTGTGAATCTTGACACTGATGTACAGGAAATCAGATATACAAATTAGACAAGTTAAGATTTTCACCTCAATTAAAATAAAATAAATGATAGGGAAAACTATTTCTGCTTCTAAAATATTTATTAGAACAACAAAGCGCTGAAAAATATGAAAAACAAGTTATATAAGTTTATAACAAGTTTATATTTAATACTGTTTAAAGGTTTGGAGTCGAAACGATTTTTAAAAAATGCTTTGAAATAAGAATACTTACCGAGGCAAGGGTGCATTTATTTGATCAAACAGTAAGATTGTTAAATATTATTGCAATTTAAATTATGATATAATCATTAATTCAGTTTATAGTAATATACTACTGTTATGGCAATGCGGAACTTTCAGCATTTAAAAATTCAGATCTCAGATTTAAACATTTCTTGCTATCATTTCATGATTTAAAAAAATAATTAATAGCAATATTTTTTTTACATTTTAAAAGGTAACAATAGTATTTGATGTACATAAACCCCTTACGTTTCCCTAATTAAAGTTAAGGTGCTTATTTGACACATTGCCGATGTATTACACATGATCATCAGTTTTATTTTTACACTGTGGTTCAGCCATCTCAGTACAAAAACAAGTACGCTGTCAACATCAAATACAGCTTTGATCAGTTTGCCAAGTGATTATTGGTCACTGTCCTGGTACCAAACAGATAAACTGCGGCAGAGAGAGAAAGAAACAGACTGAGATTAGTTCACAGATCACTATATTTCCATAATCAGTCAGATATGTCTCCGTGGCAGACACTATGCAAACATCGAGCCACTGTTCTTCCCTCTTCAGCTTTTTCATCTGACCCATTTGCAAACATGCGCACAGATTTTAACAATAACTTACATAAAGGCATATAAACATGCAGGTTATTTTTAACTCTCTTCCGTAAGAGACAAAGATCAATGGGTGACATGCTATCAGTCCTCGCCATCCTTGACAAACTGCTTTTATCCATTTCATATCTTTTTTTTTTTTCTTCTTTTCTTTTCTGGGCAAATGATTATTCTACGCTCCACTGCACGCTACAGTATGTTGTCGAGACCGGAGTGACCCCACCTGACCTCTACTGCTCCTGACACATAAAACAAAGACTAACTTTACTAAATACATTCTATATCTTTCCTAATGAGAGAGTCAGTCAAACATTTTAAAAGTGAATTCATTATCAGATATCCAAAATGCTGAATTACAATGCACCTTTTGGGTTGCTTTAACGACCTTAAGGAAAAACTGATCTAATGTCTGCCTGAAGAAATGTTTGTACACCTAACAGACACAAGTAGGATGATATTCTCATGTCCTGACAAAAAAAACAAACATTTTTGTAAGTAATTTACTGAAATTGCTGACCAATTTTATGTATGTGGAAAACAACATTAGAATCATGTGCAACAGGGAATAGTCTCCTTAAAAAAAAAAAAAGCAAAAATAATAATAAATGTCTGCATTTGATATAGTTCTATAGTGCTAACAACAAGGAAGCAAGCAGTTGCATGATATAATTATTAAACATGTAGCTCATTGGTATATCCCAGTACTGACAGAAAATAAAAAATATGATATAAAAACTATTTGTAATAATAAATACTTTAATTTCCTTAATTGTTCCCAAAATGTGTATGCAGTAGAGAATGATCTACAACGAAGACGTAGATCATTCCGTTTCATCCTGATGCGTTTTTGTAGCACTACCCGGGAGATCATAACATCTGTTGAAGCAAAAGATCCGTTGTCGTCTTTGTAATGGCCCATTTGAGGACACGGGACAATCTTTTTGTTCTGCTAAAAACAACATGCAAATGTAATGCCTGATTTTGATCACATCATCTCCGTCATCTTTTTCCATCTCTCTAACACGCACAAAATGCTCACAATCTTTAATCGAACATTGCTGTTAGAGTCTTTACACTGATTAAGTTAATAAAAATTCATTAAAAAAAACTAAAGGTTTACTGTTCTTCAATTTTTTTAATGGAAGTATATGTAAAGTATTTTTGTACCATATGTGGTATTCTAGCTCAGGCCTAAAATGCGATACTCCGCTTTATAAAACAGAGATCCCTGCTCTTTTTTCTGTCTTTTGAGCAGCCCTTAGCTCGGAAAGGGTTAAATAGCCGAATCAATGAGATTGAATGTGACTTCAAGCTTTCTTGAAGTCACACTGGATGTGAAGTCACCGTTATCCGTGGACGACCAGCATAAAATTACCGCCTATTGAACTTTTATAGAAAACTTTCCAAGAGGACTGCATCACCAAATTCCCTCACCATGGGTTATATGACAAAAGTATAAATCATTCAAGCAAGTCCTTTATCTTGGACCGTAAGAAGAAACAATTGATCTTCAGTTTTACATTTGGCTCAACAAGGCCGTAACTGCCAGAACTTCCGAACTCCGCCATTGGTCCCGGGGTGCTGAGATGGGCAGTAGGAGGCAGGATTCATCATCCGGTTATAAGCTGGCACTGCTCGGTTCCTGAACCCCAACAAAAAGCCTGTCGCGCTCAAGTGAGCCCCAAAAGATTTGTTTTGCCCGACTCGCTCAAAACATGTGGGAGATCAACAGACCCGGAGGGCCACGGTGTCTCGTCTGAGAGGATGAAGGAAATGTGTTTGTGGTGTGGTCACAGTTCAGTAACGTTCTCCACACACAGACATAAATGGTGGTGGCAGGGGGCATCTCTCGCCGCATGATCGGACAGTGATCGCACAAAATTGGATAAGGCAGGTTTTGTGCCACAATGAAAAGGCGAAAGATGGCGTAAGATAGAGTGGGAGGAAAGGAAAGAGGGAAGAGTTGTGTACATCAAGCAGTTCTAGGTCATCTGAGGTCTTGTCAAAAAGTCATGGACCAACATAATGCTCCACTGCACTGCTTTCATACAAACATTTTGAGGCTATCAGAGTCACTGACCTGTGGTTAGTGCACATCCGGATAAGTGTTATTATTAACTTAATTTTTTTAATTGTTAATCAAAATAAAGCTTAAGTACAATTAAATACCAAATGAAATTGAAATGGAATAGAATGAAGTAAGTTGAAGCAATAAAATTGAAACGGGTGTAAATTAAAGCTAAACAGAAATCACACTAAAAGTTTTACTGAAATTAAAAAGAAAATACTACAGTATTAAGTATTAATACTGTAATGGCATATACCCTTTCATAAGCCTGTTCTCAAGTTAAAATCACAATTCGGATTGCAAAATAAAAATACACATTCTTGATTGATTAATTGTTGGCAATTGCTGAATTTATTAGTATTGTAATATTCATTAGTGGTTTAATATAACAATCTGTACAGTGCATCTCTCTGGAGTCAGTACTCTTCTCTACAATCAGAGCTGTCTGCTAAGGCTGAATGTTCTCATGCACGCTCGCTTTCACACACCAGCACATGTCCACGCCCTGGTCATGCGTCCAAGACCAGGTGCTGTGCGGGAAAAAAAACACACACAATCAATTACAGGCATGGGAAAAATTTAAGGCACAGACAGAAAGAGCTAAATCCAGAAGACAGCTCAAAACAATTTGACTTGGCATCCCTAAAAATGAAGAAATTCCCTTTATAGTTTAATGGTTTTGCATCCATTGTAAGGGACAGGCTTCAAACGCACATCTTTTGTGCCAGTGAAGACAGAAATGAAAGAAAACAAAGCAAACTCCCTTTAAACACAACAATCGCTGCTATCTAAAACTCTCAGGTCAATTTGAAAAGAAATACGTAATATTGCACCCTCATTCCTATCAGAGAAATATCAAAGTTATTGGAAGACGACACTGTTTAAATACTAAAAGCAATTTATATTAGGTTTTAATGTACAGCGTTGTGACTGAGTAAATGTGCTGACAATAGCCTGCTCTAGTATGTTCCTCTACTTTAGACATCTTCAGTCAGTTTTTGCGTTGATTGCCGGCTGATATATTTGCAATTAATGAACCCAAGAGACAAAAGCCTCTATTCTGCATATTTGAAGTCTAGTCAAAAAACACTAAACTTTAATCTTAACCTGGCCATTTTCATGACAATAGTAAACGAATCCAAAACTGCCACACAGCTGTTGTTCTTTACGGTATTAAGCTATAATCTACAGTATGTCTTGGCTGTAACAGACTAAAGCTGAAATATGTCTAGTATACAATTACTACACATTAAAGATTTATCGAGGGCAGTAACTAGATTCCCTGTACTGAGAACTTCCCTCATTATACCCAGCACTTAGATGAACCCTTGACCCATTTGCGAGAATTTTAATTTATATTCTCACATATCTTAAATTCAAAAATGAGATAAATAATACTTCAGAACTTCTGCAAAGGCAATTTAAATTGAATAACAGGAAAACGGTCCTTTTGTAAGACGTTCAAGACAATATAAGGCAACCAAAATTTGTTTTAAAGAGCAAAATGTGATTTGGTGTCCTTAATGTGTTTAGGTAGTCACATAGGAAGACATGGATACCATATCACACAGGCACGGGATGGTTAAGCAGGTGCACCTTTCAGAGAGGTGCGTTTATATGTGCGTGTTAGTGCAATTGTCTGTGTGGGAATACGTCCAACTAATGGAGGGGTGTAAGCGCAGTCCAGGCAGACTGGTGGCAGCTCATCGGGACGTAGGGCCATGTGCTGAGATGATGACTTTCTTAGGCCTGGTTGGTGGCGATGAGATTTCTCAGCTGTTTGACAACGGTGTCTATGAGCTTCTGCTTGTCCCGTTCGTTTTTACGGAACTGAGCAAACATGTTGTTCTTGCGGCTGGTGTCCTTCATCCTGCACACAATGAATGAAGTATAAGTATTAGATTGCAAAAACAGGGAGAAAATGGATTGGTTTCTTCCACTCAGACACTCACGTATCCTTAGAATTAAATGCTTGTAAATGTAAATCAGAAGAAATCAGAGAAAGCCTAATTAATCCAAATTCATCATTCATGTGACCTTAGATGAATATAAAACAAGAGGGCCACTTAACCTAACATCATGTTGGTCACAGGGTGCTGCACCACTAAGGAGCCAGAGGAAGGGCACAGAGTTTCACTGTGTGGTTAAGAAAGTCACTCAATATGGCGCTCCACACAGCAGCCTTGTAGCAGTCCTGCATGGGGGCTCTAATGAGCCTGCTCACTTTCCTGCCACTTGTGCCAAACGCTGCTTCTCAGTAGCCTGGAGATCACTGAGCCGATGCCTGCACATTCCTCTCATTCGAAACCAAACAAATCCTGGCCAAGCTCACGGAGTTTGACAAAATACTGAAGTGACCCACCATTAAGGAAAAAAACATTATTCTATTCTGCATAGTCTGTAGTGTTCAGCCTGAAAATTGCACGAGGACAAAAATTATTTTCCTTGCCCATTTCAAACTGAAAACTTGACATTTTAAGCTAAACATCAACAAAAATCTATGGTGTTATGTTTTTTTTAATGATTCTAAAATGAGTCTTGTATAATCACCAAGGCTGCATTTATGTGATCATCATTGCTCCAGTCACATAGTACTTCTGAAATGTCTATAATTCTTTTCTTACACCATTCCTGGCAGGTGGAATGATCTTCCCATCACTATCCGAAACGCCAACTCCCTTACATCTTTCAAACGACTGCTGAAAACCCATCTCTTTCAACACTACTTGACATCGTTTAAAAAAAAAAACCTATCCTTTTTTTTCCCTTTCTAGCCTGCACTTATCTAAACATTGCCTGTTATACGGTATGAGCACTTCCTAAGCTGTTTTTTGCTTCTTTAGGACTAATTGCTTGCTGTTTTCCCCACCTGTAAGTCGCTCTGCTAAATTAATAAATGTAATATAAATGTAATATAATTCACTGATTTAGTGCACAAAAACATTCCTTATTACATACATTCCTCCATATTTTTGTGGAATCTATGATACGTTTTTTTTTTAAGAAATATTACATAAATAGAAAGCTAAAGAGAACAGAACTAAAATATAAATGTCTCTAAAATCGTATTTATCATTGTCTTACTGTCATTTGTGATCAAATTAATATGACCTTCTTGAATACAAAAATGTATTTCATTAAAAAAAGTACACATGCAGTGTATGCATGTAGAGTCAGGCAGTAACACACAAAAAAAAGAATAAGCACCCTATGAATACACAATTCAAGTTACAAATATCGTTTAAGCGAGAGCTGATCCGCTACGCAAGCAATTTCATTATCACCACAGGACCAAATCCACTCGCTCTACTTCTGTCAACTCATCCTGCAAGTCTTATTCGCTAGAAGTTTTAGGCAAGATAGCCATCACCACGGATGCATGACTGTATTGTCATAGTAAAATGCATCACTGCTTTATTACAGAGAGCCTGTGATTACCATGGCGATAAGAACCGCCACCACCCAGGGCGGAATTTTTGGTTTGTTGAGCAGAAGACTCGTTTCTGGAGTTCAACAAACAAGAGCAGAGATTGAAGCAGACAGAATTTTAGAGAAGTGACGCTCAACTGCTTCTGCTTCAGGCAAGGATCTTACATTGGAGATTAGCTACTGACCCAATACAAGTAAAGATGTTTACTGTAAACTAAAATTATTAACATGGCACAGACCTGTCTTTATAGTTCGAGTGTTTGGATTTAAAATGTTTCTTGAATTTTGATGGTTTAATGCTCTTGGTTGGCGATAAGTCACTGCACAGAACATACTGTGGTCGGAACAAACAATGTTTATTCTCACTGTAAGTCAACCCCTATTTTCTTCTACCTTGTGTAGATGAGGACACTGGCCCAATGTGTATAGAAGCTCTGAGGAACTAGAAGTGCCACTTAAAAGCACAACAAAGCAAGCAGTTATTGGTTTATTCATGTAATGTAGTAACTTCTGAAATCGAGGAATACATTGACACTCAGAACCTATTAATTTTCATCTTAAAAATAATGATAGTAGTTAAAACAAAACTGATCAATCAAAAATTAAATCAAAACTATTAAAAAAAAATGTATTAAGGATTTACAAACCCATATTCTGTGTCTATTGCTTTCAAGTTAAAGTGCTTATTAACATCCCTGGCAACAAGTACATACAACTTAAAAATGCTTGAGATGACTGTGATAAATTTGGTGCATCTTATTCTACATTTTTCTTGTTCTTAATGGTAGACAACTGTATATTCAGTAAGTACTAGTGAAATAAAGGGTATCCCTGCAGTGAGGTTGACTTCCTCGTTTTGGACGCTTACTCCACTTAAAAACAATCAAGATTTTACTGGATTAAGTTTTTAAAAACATATTCTAAAATCTAATCTTCATTTCCCCCTCTAAGCTACTAAAAAGCCTGGTCTTTCAAGTACACTACAATAATGGAAAGCTTTTCTGCTCACCGAGCCAGTTGTGCTCTGATTCCAGACACACACACACACACACACACACACACACACACACACAGTATTCGTGTTCAGTGGTGTGCTCACCCTCGCCAGGCTAAATAATACAGATCACTTTCACCGAGACAGAGGGGCAAGAGGGTAAGGCTGAGGTAAGCGCAGCTCAAATGGGACCAGGCGGGTGTGCTGGTGTGTGTGTGTGTGTGTGTGTGTGTGTGTGTGTGTGCGTGGGGTTGTGTAATGCCAATTCACTGCTGCTTTATATCACAGATACAAGAGGACAGCCAAAGAAGGGAAGGATGGAGGGAAAGAAAAAAAAGAAGTGACAGAAAAAAGCTAAAGCGATTAAAGTCACAATTCTAATAAATACACACATAAACAACACTGAGGAATGCATGCTTCCTGCAAACACACAAGACGTGTTAATGATGTGACAAAAGTGACATTAACACTCACACTTGTATAATGCAAAGTAAAAGTTGTGTGATGCAAACCTTAACAAACATAGCATACACTGAAAATGTGAGTGAATAGAAAAAAAAAAAAAAGATCATTAAGAAAGGTCCAGGTATTATTTTATTAAAAAATACAGAAAAACAGAGATTTAATTAATATAATATTTTAATAATGTGTGTGTTTTTATTTAATGTGTTATACACAAACAAAATGACTGATAAATGTTATTTTTAATATAAACTGAAAAAGTATAAATGGAAAGTACATTATTAAAGTACACGGTCAATATTGTTGGATTATCATTTTTACTTATTGTAGTGTATAGTAAATATTATTTAAATATTATATTGACAAATTAGAATAGACCACTGTATTTGAAGATAACTTTTTTTTTATTACTGTATTACTTTTTAATTTTTTGAGTTATAATATTATACATTTAGGTCATGAAAATGTCACTAAAAAGGGTTTGTGTTCTACTGGGGCTGTCAAATTGATTAATTGAAACCAAAATAATTGTTTGTTTTCATAATATATGTGTGCATTGTACACTCAACAAAAATAAAAACTAAAATTCATTCCAGATACACAATATTACCATTTCTCTCAAACATTGTTCACAAATCAGTCTAAATGTGTGATAGT
>JAUCNO010001819.1:6935081-6989336 GCA_032353835.1 Enteromius viviparus
AAAATGCTCCATTGTTGTGTGTTTGTTTGTGGCGCGTTTACGATGATGTCACGGCAGTAGAGGCGGCGCAACTATAAGGACACGTGAATAATCCCGCCCACTCTAAAGCGGTACTGAACTGCAGTGGAAGCGCAAACCGAGCCGAAGTGAGCCGCACCGTGCCGTAACGAGCCGTGCCGAGCCGAGTCGTACCACGCAGTGGAAAAGCGCCAAAACATGTACCACTGATTCCCTGTGAAGTACTTTAATACCTAATTTTCATAAACTAAATATGATGTTGCAGCATTTTTAATAGGGGTAAAATGAGATGAAAGAAAAAGCAAAACTGTTGGGTCTATGGCTAATAAAACTGGTGGAAAAATCAGAGAGTGGGCGGAGAAATTGTATAGAAATAATAAATGTGATATCATCCAGTCCACTCTGAGTAAATTAACATGGGGTTTTCAAACTCACAACATTTAAGATGCCTAGTTAGCATCAATGCATTCTGATCCTTAGACCATCAACGCTTAATTTTTTTACCAGAGGTTTCCGTGGCAAATCGGTTAATGTTAAAGAGGAAGGTCACAAAAGATTCTTATCTTAAAAATGGCCTGTGCAGATAGGTCTGAATCAAAAACACTCCGTTCAGCTATCCGTGGCTCTGGATTATGTGAATGTGAAATGAAAAAAAGGGGACGGTGCAGCAACTGAAGCATCTTTCAACATCAGTCAAAGTCTAACGGAAGGAAAATGATAACGGTATCTGGGTACTGAAAAAAAGGAAAAGTGGCTCCCTGTTTCTCAAGCCATATTTCAGTCTGCACAGTAGTAGCACACAGAGGTCAGAGGTTATCCTTTGAGGTTATCTTGGTTTAGGCTCCAGCAGCAACCATGAGACACTCAAACACAAATTTCAGGCTATGCAAACATACATGCTCTTAACTGCTGGGAAAGGATAGTCATGTCAATTGTCAAGAATTAACAATGTTGAACATGTGCTTTCTTTTCTGTCACAAAACACTTTCAAATGACAAAGTACTAAAAGCACCAGTGCTGAAGATAACAGCAACTGTCAGTCAAAATGAGAGTAAAAGAGAAATAAGAGATGAAACCAAAAAACAACATAAAAAAGGGGTTCATAATGAAAAGACAATGATGCGGAGGAGGAAGAGAAAAATGATAAAGAAGGAAAGGAAAAGGAGGCAGCAAGGGAAAGGAGGAGAAGAGGGAGATGTTGTGCAGGATTCAGATGAAACAGGTCAAAGAGAGGGCATAAAAATAAATTAGAAACATGGTCAGAACTGTGCAATAAGTTTCAATATAACTAACAATAGAAAAAACATTTTAAAGCTGTTATTAACCTAGATCAGTACTGATATGGTAATACAACAAATTGCAACTGATCTTTTCTACTTGAGACTGAGATTATAAAAATTAAATAAATTAAAGGATGACACTTTGTTCTTTGTCAATGTGAGCTTATAGTTAAGTGAGAAGGGTTCTAAATTTTTAATTCTTTTCTTTTTTGTATCTGTACCATGAAAGTCTAATCTTGTTTTGACACCAATGTTCTTCAGAAAATCATCTTGTGTTTTGCAAAAGCAAGCAAGTTATACAGGAACAGGACTTGAGAATGAGAGTCTTCATGGATTAACTATCCTTTTAATTGCTATAAACATGAATTTTGCAGCACATTTTAAGGTAAAAAAAAGTGGCAGTGAAGTATGTCTATATATAAGGTGTACCAAAAAAGAAACTATACACTGAACTGAACTCCAGAGTGAGTGGGGCATAGTGATGCCCTCATTCGAACAGAATTCACCCTGCACTGAACTCTGAACAGAGGAAAATCTGAGTTTAAAAATGAACAATGACCACTTACCATTGGCCCACTCTGCTTAGACGCTAGTGGGGCTGTGCCACAACGGAGTGGCTCATATAATTACATTAGGAGAAGCAGAGACCCACATGATTAAGACCGGACAAATCTCAAGAGAGCTTTAGAGGATTTCAGATGAGCAAAACTGAAGCCCAAAGTATTCTGACAGCCGTAACTCAATTTAAAAAAGGGTACAGGCACTTCTATGTCTAAATTAAAACAAACACAGACCACAAAGAGTTCATGAGATTAAGGTTCCACCTTTTCAACAACACGAAATTGATAGAGTTTTGACTCTTCCTGGGTGTGTATAGGACAAGTCACTACAGGACACTACTAATCTCTAACTGCAAAACGAACATTTGCTGAGGAAACTCTAATGCATGAAGGAGGTTAAGGTCAGTGTGTGGTCAAGATGGCGATAGTTGTGGTGGCCGATACGCTCTGTCTCTAAGCTGAACCCCACTCAGGGTCATTGTTCTGTTATCAGTCCTTTTCGCTGTTAGCAAGCCACATCTGGGACAAGTGAAAACAGCCCTTTTCCTGAGGCCGCAACGTCTGAGGAGCCATAGTCTGGGGAAGACTTGGCCTCAAACTTACCTTCCTGTCCTCTTCAGACAAGGAAGAGTTATCTCAGGGGTTATGGTGTGGTGAAGCGGTCACAAAGACCTAAAGAAAGTGGCTAAATCCCACAGAATGCAAAACAGTCTCATTTCTGAAACATTTAAAGATTTCAAATAGCTGCGTAAGTGAACCTTACAAATACCTGCTTCAATGAAATCTATGACAGAAGCATTACAAATAGTTAGGGGGAAAAAAGTCGAATATTAAATGTATAATATAATAAATGTATGACTACAAATATACAAATAAATGAATAAATATCATTTTATATATATTTTACATAAAAAGTAGCTTTGGGTCACATATGAGTTGATTTGGCACGTCCCTCTGTATACTCTCTGTGACCTTCTGGTTGACTTGTTTTGACACTTATTTTAATAGTTACAGACTGTAATTCATGGACATTTGACAGCGTTTACGTTAGCCTAGGGGAAGAGGTGGCCTCACTTTCAACTTCCTGTCCATTCAGAAAAGAGAGTTATTGCCAGGTCAAAATGACAACAAAGCAGTCACAAGCCCTTTCGGTTAAATGTAGGACAGATAAGGTAAGAATGAGTGTTAATAAATTAATGAACAATATGCATGGATGAACAGTAATGTCATGCAGGTGGAAGATGAGCTTGTTTTCACTGTACATTTCTCCACATACACACACACACACATTTAAAGGTGTTGCTGGTGGTAATTAATAACTGTGTCAGACTGAAAAACTTGGCACTGGCCTGGGGAAGACATGACCTCTCTTTTACCTTCCTGTGGATTCCGACAAGGTAAAAGTTATTGCTGGAGCAGCAGTGTGACAGAACGGTCAGAGCTAAGAGCTGGTAGCAAGAATCTAAAACAGTCTGTGGTGTGCAGGAGCACAGAACAGAAAAAAAGAGTGAGGATTGAAATATTTACTAGAAAGATTGTAACATTCTTAAATACGAGCAGTCAAAATAATGTATTATGCCTGATCTACATAGATTGTGTTACCTAATGTACTTAAGACTAATATAGACTACTCCTATTTTAAAGTAAATGTATAAAAAAGGAATTATGTACAGGATAGATGCGTTTTTTCCTTCTTACAGGAATATTCAAATCATTCAGGATTGATCAAAACTGACAGTAAAGATTATATACAAAAGAAAAATTGTATTTTAAATAAATACTTTTTGGAACTATTCATGAAATAAGTCATCGTGGTTTGGTAATACTTTAGAATAGGAAACACTTGTTAACTATTACCTAAAACTTCTTAATTTGTTGTTTACTAATAGTTAGTAGAGTAGTTGTTAAGTGTATGTATTGGGTAGGATTAGGGATGTAGAATAAAACATTAATATGTGGCTATGTAATAAATGGCTTATGTTCTAGTAATATGCACTTATAGGTGTAACCATAAAATAAAGCGTCACCCATGGTTTTCATAAAATATTTTGAACAGGACTTTGACAATAGCAAATGTCCCTTGAGCACCAAATCAGGAAGCTTGAGACATACACATACACATTTCCACTTAAAAAAAAACAGCAACTTTTAAAAGGTCCATGTTTAAAGGTTTTGGAAGCCATAGTAGAAACAAACTTTGCCTATTTCACTTTCGGAAGTATACTAATGTGCTTATTGTGCTCTATTCCAAAATGTGCTAAAACAGAATGAAATGCTGTGGAATATGAATAGGACATTCAAAACAACTTCATTCCCAGAATGACACAAAGTCTCTGTTGTTGAGGCGGTTTCCAGAAATTATATTGGTGTCAAGGGTGTCTCATCGTTCGCGTTTAAAAGAACAGAGCCTTTTCTAGGCTTACATGAAATAGATGAATCAAAACGCCTCTTATAGCTGCTGTAAGAAAAAAATGATGGAATGTGGATCTGCGTGTGTTTGTGCATGTGGTGTGGTGAGAGACAATAAACCAGCATTACAGAACTCCTACCCCTTTCACAGGGCATGAATAACGATATAATCTGATAAAAGGCTTTTTTTGGTGATGGCATGGTTCTGACTCTATAGACGTGAACTCTGATAGCCCTCATGATCAGGGTCACCAAAAGGCTACAGACTGAATACTGCTTACTCATGATCACCACAGCATGAAGACAAACAGATAAACAGCTGCCAAAGAAATGGAAAGAGAGAGTGAGAGAGAGAGAGAGAGAGAGAGAGAGAGAGAGAGAGAAAGAAAAAACAAAACAACACAAAATGAAACTAAGGGTCAGGTTGGTGCTTGTTATCCCGATGGAATTCACCAAATCCTATTTACCTTACTTAATGGCAAACAAATTGGCATTTGTAAATGGCCTACAACACATTGCACTTTCCGGTAAGAAGGTGATGAGGGTTGAAATGGAGGTTATTAAAGAGGCAAGACCGGTAAAACAACCCCTCCGTCAAGCCTTTATGTAGAAATTCACAGAGGGAGGAGAGCAGAATGAGAAAATAAAGAAAGAAAAATACGGTGGGGGGGAATAGCTTTCTTTTCATGCCCTCCCCGTGAGGGCATAGCCCCTGGCACGGGACTGATCTGAATGGAAGGTGAAGTGGTACGAGGGTGAGGGGCTCAGATTTTAGATCCCGCCTGACTCCCTGACTGGACCAAAGCCAAGGTTAACAGAGGGTCAAGCTTGCCCTTTCTCGCTCTCCCTCACTTTCCAGCATGTATAGCATGCATAACACGCACAGGCTTACTGCTTTACCATACAAACCCCCCTCGTCCTTCCAATACTAACCTGCAAGAGATGGAGAGAGAGAGAAAGAGCGAGACAGATAGCACATCAGGCTTATAGTCCGCTGGCTCCAAGGGAATGTGAGCAGGGTCGGCCGGAGGCCACTTGACTGGCCCACCCCCTACTCCCTTACTCTCTCTCCCTTGGACAGAAAGACAGGCGGAAGGCTGGAGAAAGTGATTACACCTGGTCTGGTTCTGGCTGTTAACTAGAGGAAGGTCAGCCAGCGTGCGCAAGGGCCAGGATGAGTTCACTGTCCAAAACGTCACAGTCATGCATCTTCCCGCTCGCTCCCCCGTTCCGTGTCCTCATCACTGAGAGTTGTCAGCTATGTGCTCTAAATAATACAATCAGTGAAGTCAGCATGCATAAACAGCTATGTGTGCACATTAAAAAGATGAATGTGCACAACAATATTGCTATCTGCATGAAAACAATGTAAAATTGGAAGACTCCAAATGTATACCAAAAAACATTGCCTTCAAAAGATTAAGAAAGGTATTCTGTAGATTATATATGTAGAAGCGAGAAGTGTTGTTTTTGGAGACGTTCCAAATCAATGTGTAAGGTGTTTTCTATACCACTGAATAGCAGCAGGGAATATTTATAAATATTTATTTCATAAAAGTATGTATCAGTGATAATCAAAAAAAAAGGAATGATACTCATCGATACAAATAAACACCTACATGTCTACACCTGCAGTTAAATAATTAAACCCTGTGACGGTATTTGTTCCTCATTTCTTGTCTTAGCCAGATGTTCTGCACACAGGAACATACAATCCATGCAAACTGACTAAAACAGGGCACCTAGGATAATTTACCAGAACCACGGGTCAGAATTGAGGGAAAACCACAGATATCCTAAAGGGTCCTATAAATGACCCCTATATCCACACCCACCCACACACACTCACAAAAACATTATATTCTACACGTATGAGCAGCATTTGAGCTCCGGCCCAGCTTCTGGACAGCACTGTCTGTTCTGAACTGGAGTATTTTACATTATATTTTTAGTAGTAGTGTAATTTAAGGAGATTTACTCATTCTCATTCTGTTCCAAACTATTCTATGGAACAGAACAGAAGATATTTTACAGGGGTCATGAACTGAGAAATCAAAATTCACTTGATCTTGTGACATACAAGAGGTCATTGTACTATAAAAACATCCTGTAAGTTTCAGAACTCAAAACACCTGTTAAACTGCTATAAAAAAAGCATGTGGAATATACCACTCTTTTATGCAAGCGTGTGGCTAAACACCACAGCTAAAGAAGAAAAATCAATGTCTGCTCCCACATCGTTGCCTGTTAAGCCCCGCCCAACGATTCTCACATGGAATAAGTAAATAAAAAGAAAGCCAAACGCCGGTCTATGCAGAAACCAAATGGTTCTGAAGACAACACAAAATGCCAAATGCCAAGTTTAGGAAAAACACAGTTTTTGCACAGCCTTCCTTCTGATCCAAACATCAGGAAAGAGTGGATGAACTTTATTTTTAGTTCCAGATGGCTTCAGTAAGAACTTGCCAAGGATTCTTGCAAAACAAGGCACAATTTTGACACAGGACTTTTCAGAAAGACGGAAAAAGACAATGCTTTGCCGACTATACTGCATCCGACAGTAATATCACACCACACAGGTGTGAATAACTGCTTTTATTATGTAATTACATCCAATGACGTAACAACATAATGAACATGATTAACTGACAGAGGTCCCACTTTATATTAAGTGTCCCTAATAACCACAGTGTAAGTTCACACTGGTAATATTTCAGCTGTAATATTTCTGTAACTTCACACATGTAACAACCCTCAGAATGGTGTGTGCAAGCACAATTGTGTAACAGGACATTGGTAAAAACAGGACAAACAGCACTTTTTGGTATATAAAATGTTACACTTTATATCAAATAGACAATTGCTACGTCTAGTATATACTACATACACATCTAGTTACTATGGAAGTAGACAGGTATTAGGGACACTTAATATAAAATAGACAATTTCTACGTCTAGTAGACTGCTAACAGACTGTTAATTTTCCTTCAGATTAATATGTTAATAAGGATTAATATTTAAATCTACTTTAATGTCATTTTGGGACCTTGAAGAATCTGGATCCTGTTGAATTTCATAATATGCTGAAACTCTCTACAAAATATATTTTGTGTTCTGCAGAAGACAGACAGTGATACAGGTTAGGATCTTTGTAAGATTCCTTGATGTTTCACAACGTCCACTGCATTTTTTAAACATACCACAGAGAAATACAGAAAAGAGTAAGCTGGAGAAGCAGGAATCAGTTGACAGTTTGTGTTCATGCTGGAGTGAGAAAGAAGATGCATGTCAGTGCCATCCTCATAGGGCTGAATGGGACCCTGCCGCAAAGAGAGATGTCAACCCCCTGCTCAGAGAATATCTGCTCCCTCACTGACTCCATACAAGCAGGGCAGCTCATCCGTCTGACCCTTGGAGACCTGTGACAGCGCCTCAAACAGGCCTTTCACTGACACACACCAGCACGCCATTGAGAAAGAGCAGGGGGGATGGATTTAAGCGTGACACACTCACTGGGCATTGAGAGGAAGCAAATGGGGGACGATTAAACTGTGACACCTGTCACTGGCTTGTTTAGGTCGACTATGGAGAAATGGTCTGAGGAGAGCGCTGCCCGTGACGTTTCCTTTTCTTTCTCCTTCCTACATTTCCACTCCTTCTCATTCGTTTTTACTTATTTTCCATAAGCAAAGACAGGAGAGCTGGTTTGCTTTTACAATCGGTGTTCTGTGGTAGTCTTCGTTCTTTCAAACTTTCTATCTCTCCCTGAAGGAGCCACACAAAGAGCTGATCTGTGGGAGGCTGTAGCTGAACGGGGTGAGGAGAAGAGCATGGCCCATATGGTTTCATCCTCAGTCTCTCTTTCCTGCGCACCTTCACTGCCATCTGTCTGACCTCAGCTACTGAACCAGGCAGGTTAGGGTTCAGGAAGACTGCGGTTGACCGAGAGGCTCCATTAAAAACAAACACACACTCAGACTCTGGATCGTCCTACTGACATCACTAGAAGAGAATGTGGGACAGGAGGTGGTCTTAACAACTCCCACCTCCCCCAAACGTTCCATGGTTCATACAATCATTGAACTGTCAGTGGACGACAAGAACCTGACTGGAAATCCTATTAACTGTGAAACAATTTAATTTTTAAATTCGCTTTTGTAGTGGTAAGAAGACAGGAATTTGGATCTACATGAGCACCATAACCATAGCCTAATGTGTCTGATCAAAATAATGTCTCAGAGCTTACAATATGTGACCCTGGACCACAAAACCAGTCTTACGGTGCAGGGATATATTTATACCAATAGTCAAAATCATTAGGACATTAGTTAAAGATCATGTTCCATAAAGATATTTAGTAAATTTCTTACTGTAAATATATCAAACTTAATTTTTGATTAGTAATAACCATTGCTAAGGCCTTCATTTGGACAACTTTAAATGTAATCTTCTCAGTATCTTCTCCTTAAATTCCAGATTTTTAGAGAGTTGTATCTGAGCAAAATATTGTCCAATCCTAACAACACACATCTGAATTTTGACAAATTGACCCTTATGACTGGTTTTGTGGTCCAGGGTCACATATTAGCAATATTTAAAAGGACAGTTCACACACACAAAAAATAATAAAATAATAATCTGTTATTATTTACCATAATATCGTTCTGAACCTGTATTTTTTTTATTCTGTAGTACAGAAGGTGCCTCTATATAATAAAAGTCAGTGTGGTCCAAAATTGGTTTAAAATCTTTAACTACATAAACACAAAACCAACACTGTTGACTGCATTGATGTGTGTATAAAGAAATAAGGTGGCATAACAGTTGCAATCATGCAGACAGCAGACTGACATTTGATTCCCTCTCCCAAAGGCACAAGTTTGACAGGGAAATACCAAACAGCAATTTTGGAAACAGCTGGGAATTCCACATCTAGCTAGATTTCGGTTTCCTTTCCCAAAGCAACATTATCTGCACCATAACCTCATTCATCTTTTAGCCAGTATTTCCACTTCTTTAATAATGACCCCATTATGCCTTAACATTAATCAGTGTTCAGTGCTAGTTTGCTTTCGTTTTGACTTTTAAAGATGAAGGGTCATAACCTTTCACTTTTACTTAACCAGAAACTGTTGTAGTCGAAAATCATGTATAGATCCATTTTTCCCCAAAGCCTGCATGTTGGTACATGCTGAGCAGCAACTGCCAGAAACTAAATGACACATTGATACTGTAAATGTTCCTTGAATGGGACACTCATGTTAATCATTTCTCTGAACCTGCTCTGAACTTCCTCAAATATCAAAAACAATACGAAAATTAATTATGGTGTCACAAATTGAAAGAAAAAAAATATGAGAGTTCACAAAAACTAATATCACAACAACAACGGAAAAGATACACAACCATTCAAAATCTGGGATCATTCAGATTTTTTATTTTACATTTGAAATGCTTTTATTCAGCCGGTTTGTACTAAGTTGATCAAAAGTTACAGTACAGACTTTCACATTGTTACCAATGATTTCTATTAAAAATAAATGCTGTTTTTAAAAAGTATATTCATTAAAGTATTCTAAAGTGTATCGGTTTTAACAATAACTTAAGCAGCACAACTGCTTCATTTATATATTAAAAAAATAATAATGTTTTTTGAGAAAATCAGCTTATTACAATTATTTTTGAAGGATTATGCATCACTGAAGGTTAAATTTGAATCTAACTGACCCTAAACATCTGAATTGTATATACTTACACACACACAGTGCAATATTTAAACCTCAAGATAGCCTGCAATTTTAAATAGCATATATTATGTTCTTTAAAAAAAATCAACTACACAAAAAGGACATTATCTTGAAGTTTGAAAAGGAGAACAAAATTGCTCCTTTTGTTACGAGTCTTTATAACTGAGGTAACATTCTCCAGATTCCCTGACTCTCCAGAGGAGATTGCTGACTGAGAATTGGGAGCAAGCAGCAAATTTCCTTAAACCGCAGTGAACTCCTTTCAGAGGGGGGCTTCAACTTTCTGGCCCGCCAACATGTCCCCGCCTTGCACCCTGTTGCCGGAACAAAATTTTTTCACTATGGGTCACTAACGGGCTCAGAGTTTGTTTAGCGATTACCAAACACCACACACAAAAATGAAGAAATATAAACAGTCTCCAAAACAACCCTGAGAGTATTAAATCATCTGATGGTGCCAGAATATTATAAGGATTACATTTCAATCAGTCGTTTCTGTACAAGCATCAAACCACGCTTAAACCAACATAACCAACTCTGACAGCAAAATTTCACCTCAGAGCACAGAGTTATCACAATCACAGAAGAAAAGTGATGACAGAGGAAAAGAAGGGAGGAAATAAAGAAAAAAATCTAAGAGACTGTGAGGAGAGGAAATCAGACACAGCTGCAGTTGGACATCTAGTTATAGCATGGACACTAAGAAACTGCCCCAAGGGTTCAGAAGGACACAGGCATAACCCTCTAGTTGTGTCACTGGTGTTAGACTTTCACCACCAAGGACTAAGAGAAAGGAATGGAAGGGGTTAGAGAGGGGAAAAGCATTTTACATTGAATCCTTTTAACAACGTTCCAGGAATTCTAGGATAATGCCTGTGGACAGGCCACAGGAATGCTTAGCAGCCTCATGGTTCCCAAATTCACGGGACCAGGAAAACATTCCCCGCCCCCTCTGCTCTTCTATGCAGTGCCCCAGAATGGGTCGTAAAGGGTGGGGAGGAGGGACACCAATGTCGGGGATGTAAATAAAAGTCTATCATACCTTTTAACCATCACTATGACTCAAATGAATGCTGGAAGCAATGGTATTCCATCTTAACTTCTGAAATGGCCTGTGGCTTTTCTGCACCTGTACCACATCACCAAATTACTACGAGCACTGCAGTCACCCACCAATCAGAACTGTTGTGAGAATGCCTTTAAAAATTCCAATTCAGTGACATACAGTGCCGTTGCATTTGGGCGTCTGCTGTTCGAATCCCGACTCGAGACCCTATTCTCTCTCTCCCATTTCACTTCCTGTCAATATTGATCTGTCCTATTGTAAAAAAGGCTACAAAATGCAAAACAAAAATAATTAAAAAAATCTAATTTAGAGAATTTCTAATGAATATTAATTTCTATTTAGAATTGCTATTTAAATGCAAGACAGCACAATTAGAATGAATCTAAACTCATAAAACCCATTTAAACATCTTTTAATTTTGAAGGTTATACAGACAGCGGGGAAACGAGTCAGACAGACAGACAGACAGAGAGAGAGAGACAGACAGACAACAGAGAGACAGAGAGAGAGACAGACAGAGAGACAGTCAGAGAGACAGACAGTCTACAGAAGCTAGTGAAGACAATCATCGTTGTGTCTCTCTCCCATCTATCAAAGACATCTACACCACTCGCTGCATACGCAAAGCCAACAGCATTGTGGCTGACCGGACACACCCCTCACACTCACTCTTCACCCTCCTGCCACCTGGAAAGAGGTACCTCAACACAAAAAGACTGAACTACTAAACACACACACACACACACACACACTCACCTTAATAACGTTGGGACTAAACTTATAAACACACATGCACAAACACACTGATCAAAAACATCTAAAAACTGTACATACCAACTGAAACTGCTCTTTCGCACTATATTGGTTATTTGCACAAAAAAACCTCTTTTGCTGCTACCTACAGTTAAATGTTTAATCGCTCCCATTGCACTACCTCCAATTAAATACCGCAGAGTACTGTAACATAATGCGGTCACTTTTTGTCTTCATTTGCATGTGCACTTTGTTGTCTGTCTTTTTTCTGTATAGGAAATACAGAATTTAGATAGGATAGATAGATCTCAATCTGGATGTCTCTTAGTTAACTAACTAGTCAGTGTTTTGTTAATTTATGTTGCAACTTATGTCATATAGAGGACCCTGGTCCTGGAGGAACGCTGTTTTTCATTTCATCATGTACTAAACTCTACATGGTTGAAATGACAATAAAAGCCTACTTGACAGACAAGCGTATAGGTGGATAGATACAGTAGAATCACATAGACAGATCTCCCAAATCTAACAAAACTCTACTTAAATCAAATAGCACTTCTGTGAGTCCATAAGGGCCTCCACATCAACCGAGGCCTGGCTGCTGGTTCGTTACACCCCCACCTTTTGGAGTTGAGAGGAATTTGGGAAGGCAGAAGATCCAGGGCAAGAGTTGAGGCATGCGGCAGCCCCGAAAACGTGCACTGCTGGGGGGCCAGCCTCACCGCAGAGGCCAGCAGGCCTCCCACACCAAGGCCAGCCAAGGGTTCCTTGCACCACAAACCTTTCCTAATATAAGCTGCTAATATAAGACTCCTAAATATAGAACTGCAGCCTGCGGCATGCCATATATAATAGCTTATTTCTGATTCTTCAAAGTCTATTGTCTATTGTTTTTTTTTCTCTTGCTAAAATAAACACTATCATTTAGTCTTTAAAGATGTTTACATTCTATATGGTTCAAATTTCTCAAGTTCAGCTTTTATGTCATACTTGTACGCCGTTTTTAAGTGTTGCTTTGCTCCCTGACAACAGTCAAATACCCGTTTCTGTTTGTTTAGTATATATATATATATATATATATATATATATATATAATTAATTTTGGTATGACAGATGAACCCACTCTCAAATTCAGTCGTGACAACTGAAAATTTCAGGTAGGCATTTCGAAGAATCAACCAAACACCAACGTATTTAGCACCCCAAGCAGCAGTATCCCCCTGCTGTGTGATCATGGTTCATGAAATAAGTCGTTCATCACGTCAGTCCTCCATCCATCCTCTTACTCTTCTCCATTTGAAGCACTTTGAAGCAGAGTCTGGACGTTCTTCTTTTCTTTTTGTATTTCTTGTCTTTTCAGATAGGAGAGTGAATCCAGGTTCCAGCCTCTCACCAAAAAATCCCTCCCAGTGCTTCCGGACCTTTTCGTTGTCTATCTCCATAAGGATTGACCCGCGGCCCCATCCCAGGACCCGGGAGAACGGGACACAAACGGGCCCTTCAGGTTGATTTATCGGGCGTATTCAGGGCCAGGCACGCAGGGGGACAGAACGGTTCTGACGTCTCTGATCACCAGAACAACTCCCTGAAAAAGCCACCTCTTGAGAGAAGACTGCACCTCTACTGACTTCCATCGGATGCTATTGAAATTATAATAACAATAACAGTATTAATAATGAAAGATATCTTTGTAGAGTGTCATGCATCATGACAGCTCAAAAGCAAAACATGACATTAAAAAAAGCAAAATGGCTATTTTGTTCATTCTTTTCTTTAGCATCCTCTTTTCTCCTCTCTCTAAAAAAAACAAAACAAAGCAAAACCACACAAGCGCCTTCATGGTGAAGTCAGGTTTAAAAAAAAAAAAAAAAAACTAAATAGAAAACAAGTGGCACTGCATCATGATGGCAGGCGGGACAAAACGGAATTGTTTTAGTGGAAGAAAGAGCTATCCGTCACTGTCTGTCAGCTCATTCATCCAGTACTCCCTGAGCATCCAGCCCATCCATCATCCCCTCTCAGTCTCTGACACCCGCCCAGGTTGGCCACTTCGGCAACGAGGGAGGGGGTCCCAAATATGGACCCTTATAACCCCACTATTATTGTTTCTCATCCTCTCTACATCACGGAATTCACGAACACACACGCTACATTGCTCTTACCAGCCTTTTTTCAAACTTTCATTTGACATGTCCCCTCCACAAAAGCTGTAATTAGGGTTGATACAAATGATCAAAATTAACAATTTATTACTATTAGTTATAAATGGTTATATATTTGGACAGACAGTTGAGAGAGCAACAAGCATTAACTAGACCAAACAAAAAAAGTTTTGTAGTTACTGCAAATGCCTCTGAATCAGATCATGGTGAATCAGATCATGGTGGAACTAATCTGGTCATAACTCTGACAAAATGTCAAATTGCTGTGTTTTGCCTTTGAATGACAGAATAAATCCAATCAATAACCATTTCAGGAAAAATACTTCCTGTAGCAGAATAAAATTACGAGGTGCTTACATAGGTCCACAACATTCATGCTCTGGAGTATGCATGCTAGGGTAAAGCACTTTGAATGATCAAATGATCTGCAGTAACAAAATCCATTCTGTGCTATCAAAATGTCTTATAAACATAAATAATGGAATAAGAGAATAACGCCTTTCTGGTTGAAACATCACCTTGATGTTCATAGTGTGTTTCAGTTTGTGTTTTTCAAGCCAGAGCACAGGCCAACGTTTCCAATAAATGGCTCCAGCTCTGCGATGTTCAAGAGTGAAGAGGTGCAAATGGGATAAGATGACCCCTGAAGAACCATCTAACAAAATTCTTATCTTAAATCGAACAGGAGGAGGTCTTAAGGGCACCGCTGCACCACAATGGTAAGTACAAAACCACCAAGGTGAATATCAGGCCAGGCCTTGGGACCACAGATATGAATACAAACACACACAGGCTCACACATTAAGGAAAGAAACCTTGAAACAAAACTAAGGCTAGCGTGGAGGTTTAGGGGGTTGGGTTTGGCGGTAGAGGGGAAAATAAGAGAAAGAAGGGGGGGATGTTAAGGGGTAAACAGGGAAAACAGAAGAAAGGGGAAAGAAGAATGAAAGAAAAGAAAAAGGAGTGGAAAAAAAACAAAGACCTACTTGTCTCAAGTCGATGAAGGCGAGCAGCAGAGTGTCCCCCTGGAAGCCAGGCACCGGGCCGGCCCTGGCAAACCCTGTGGGAAAGAGAGAGGGATAAAGAGAGCAGGGAATTCGCCATGGAGCGGGAGATTGGCAGACGGATGACAGCCGGGACAAGGGGAGGACAGGGGGAGGTTCAGTGGGGGCGGGGGAGGTGAAATGGAAGGGGGCTTTGAAGGTTTTGGGGGTGCTGGCAGAGGGGGTGGAGGGTTAGTTGGGTGGTTCAGGGCAGAGTCATGTCTCTTGGTCTGCCACCGGCTTTGTGCAGCCCATTTGAAAAAAATCCTCATCAAACTCTCATTAATTCTGCCCCAACGTTGATCTGACAAGCCAGAGAGAGGGGATGATGTGTGGGGACGAGGGGGCTGCCTTTACCCCGTAACCCAAAACCTGACGCCGATTCCCATGAGGCCGCTCTCCCAGACCAGTGGCGTGGTACTGAGCGAAGGGGCCGACAAAACTTGTGAAAAGCCAATGGGCTGGGGGTGTGCGGGGAGCGCAGGAGTTGTAGAGGTTTCAGGGGGCCATTGGACCTTTCTGTGCCTTTGGACGGGAACCCGAAAACAAGCGCCTTCGCCATTCTGAAAAACGGAACATTTGACACGCGGGGACAAAACCAGCCGGGGCCAGGAGAAATCCCTTTCACCTCGTGATGCTGCGTGCTTTTCTTGCCTCTCACGCAAATTACACGCTTGCCATCTTTATTTCTGACCCCCGCAAACGCTGAGCCAGCGACTGCTTACCCTTCGCGCTTTTGTTGTCACGTCTCGGTCCGAGACTCTCGATTTTTGTGAAAATCCCGCTCGCCTTTTTACAGGAGAGCAACCTGCGGCAAAGGCAGCGTGGTTCATGTGACGCGTGTCAGAGCGCATCTCATCAAGATTCAAGAACAGGGTTCTCTAGGCTTTCACCTAACTGCCACACACCAGCATAAAGCCCTGTTAGTGACTACGCTAAGAAACCTCTCGAGGGATAAGCAGGGACAAGCTGTCAAGACCTTTATGCTCCCCAAAACAAAACAGGAAGCAACTCATGATGATCGCTCCCTTTGAATGTTCCATCGCCCGCTTGTTTTGGCGTACAGGTCAAAGAGGCACAGCATGGGAGAGGCCAATCTCAGCTTAACAGAGCCTCTTGTGGGCTCGAGATAAAACTGCAGTGGTATGATGACTGACGACCTTTAATTAAGAAAAGACATATGATCAAGCTTCATGAAAAAGATATCATTTCTTGACATTGTGTCTTCAAATCCCCTTCCCTCTCCATAGTGCAGACACATCTAAACTGTTGATAGCTTTAACCACAGACATATACTCTGTGCAATCAAGAGTTAATATCTTAAGAAGTTATTTTAGTTCTGCAGTAATTCTTAAGACCCAACCTTGAAACTTCTAGAAACCGTAAACACCGTGAACTCATTCACCAAGACTGCGTATGTGGGTATGGGGGAAGGGGCTTTCTTTTTACTTGAGTGGCATTTTGATTAAAGCTCAGTTTTGTGGTTTGAGGCATGCAAATACATAGGGAAGGGGGGCATCTAAATCAACAGGACCTGGACTCTTAAAAATGAAAGCAATCACTGATATCAGGCTGCTTGGTAAACCAAAGCAAACCACACCAAAAAGGCAGGATACGGTGTGACTGACATGACTGTTTTATGACAGCGGCTGTTTCTCTTTCTCCACTTGTGACCTATGTGCAATAGCATGTGCTGGCGGAGGATCATGGGAAATCCATTAACCAACAGACAGTTTTAGCTGTGGTCACATGCAAAGCCGTGAGGAGAGATGATCCAAGGAAATAATCTCGAGCGCTAGCCAAAATGGCATACTCTTCTCACCTAACCAACTACTCCACCTTGTCTATAAAGTGGTGTCAGATAAAAAGTTACAGCATTGTGCTGTAAATTTGTAATTGGGCCACATCTCAAAATGAGGCACAATCATGCAATCAGGTCTTTTGCTCCAGGTCAAACTTACTCTCGCACTCTTTGACATCCATGTTGAACTGCTTCAGGGCTCCCATAGTCACTTGCCTGACGTCAGCCTCCAGCAGCAGCTGCAGCAGAGAGGTTGAAAGGTGTTTACAGGCTGACATACATGCCGTCTGAGCCACCTTCCCCTACAGAGAAAGAAGGAAAGGGAGGTATAAAGAAACGTGAGTTTCACATATGAAGTGTTTTTCATATACAGCATAACCCTCTCCAAATAGGTGGTTAAATACTACAGTATGGACATTTATTTGAATTAAGTTTGCATGTTTCTCCACTGGTTTTTATCCCTGTGTCTCGTGTGATACTCCTTTCTTTCAATCAATTGACAGATTCTGCTGCATTCTGAACTCTAATGTAGTCTCCATGAGCACACACACATACAAGAAACACTACTGATATTTTATTTACAACCAAACAAGTCCATGCCTACATGCAACACAAACATAAAAAGTGGAGCTTAGAGGCACTCTGGTGGACATTTAAGCCGAGAGAACCGCAGTGCTGTTTAAACATCAACACACATTCACCATCACACATGCAGATACACACACAATTCCAGCTCCAAGCCGAAAACCTCAAATATGCCCTTGTCTGCCGTCCAGCGCCTTCCTGACAATCAGGCTAATACTTCAGGGGAGATCCAAAGCTATTAATATGACACTAAACCTAAAAGAAAACAGCAGACTAGAGAGCCAAGAGTCTATGTGGGATTTTTATCTGATGGGGTCAAAAAATAAAAACAAAACACCATTATACAAGAGGACTTCCTGCACATTGGAAACACTTGGGCAATAAATCTAGTGAAATGAGGGAGGAATACACAGTAAATCCATAGGAGGGAAAGCTCTTTTTTATCCCTTTTTTGTACATGTGAGATGGGCAGAGAATGGAAGGAAAAATAGAAATCAAGACAATGCCCTCTTTGCTTCAAAGTCATCTCATCCTTTCCTCTTCTTTCTCTGTCTCTCTCCATCTACCATGGAAATTCCACTGTAGTCATTCCTTAAAGGGGTCATCCAGTGCCACATGCATGTTTACAAGCTGTTTGGACTGAAATGTGTGTTGGGAGTGTGTGTACACAAACACCCTGCAATGATAAAGATCCAACAGTATTTATTAAATTAAAAGAAAACTAAGTTGCCCCTTCTGAAATCAAGCCATTCTCAAATGCATGTCGCTGTGGCATCACACTCCCACAATAGTTGACTGACAGCAGCGTGTCACACAGACTGGTGTCTTACCTCAGACCCGCCCTGAGTGAGCCGTCATCAGACCGAGATGCAGAGACAAGCAAGAATCCTAAGCGACTGAAGTGTTTTGTTGTTGAATGTATTAATGAACATCGCAGTAGTCATCTAAGTGACGGAAGACGCAGAGGAGTAACATTACGTTTGGTTCGGAAACGCGCTCTTGATCAACCGATATGAGTTTTTATCCGGCCAAATCATTCATGATCCAGACTCACCTACAGAAGCAGTGAGTATAATGTCTTTTAATGAATCTTTGCAAATTGTCTTACCTAATAATGTGCTAATTAGCAAGTTTCACTATGAATACAGCAAAAAAATATGATCCTCTGAGAGTGCCTCTGAAAAGAGGGGCGGGGTCAGTGGAGCTCATGAAGATTTAAAGGGGAAGTACTCAGAACAGAGTGATTTCTAAAGAGCTGCTTTTGACAGGGTAAAATTTGCGTTTTTTACACTATCTTTGAGAAAATTTATAGCAATCTATATTACAAACTAAAGACCCTAAAGGATCATATTAGCTTGTGGAAAATTGGCTTTGTATGACTCCTTTAAATAGAAGTCATTAGCACAAATAACGTAATAAAAAGAAGACAAATTATAATAATAAATGTATAAATATTTTAATAAAATATAGAAATTAAAAAAAATAATAATAAAATCACAAAATAAAATAAAAACAATCTTAGAAAGTATTTAAGCCTTACTGATGAAGTCACTCCATCTGAAAACAAAATATCAAGCCAGGTGGCAACAGAAAAGCAAATAATGTGTGAACTATTCTCAACTAACTTCAGGTTTCTAAGCCAGATCTAACCAACTACTCCAAATTTGTTGTTGTTGACTTTAACTATGGACATGTTTTGCAATTTAAAATTGTTTTATATTAAGACATGGAATTCAATGACTTTCAAACAGTTTTAAAAGTTCACAAATACTTTGAGGTTACTTCACGTACTGAATGTGCCAACGGCTGCAGCAAAGCCCAGACATAAGTTTGTTCTTACAGAACCAGACGGCAAAAACTGGGAAGGGTCCGCATCATCAAATGAGTTGGCCATATGGTTATAAACTTAGATGCCTAAGGCTTCTTTTTTCAGTCATATAAAGTAAACCGTACAAACACACACCTGACCAACAGAGATCTGAATGGCTCAGGTCAGGTGGGGTCAGGAGGAAAAGAGGAAGATGGAAGAGGGTGATTGTGTCCTGTTCAGGGTCCCATGCGTAATTGCTCTAATCCATCTCTGGCAGTTTCTGAAATACCTATGGCCTGTATGCTAATCTTCAGATGATATGTATGAGTCGAGAACAGGTTAGTGTACAGACGGGTACAGAACATGGCTTAAAGAATACCACAGAACAGTCTACACATATGTACACACATTGCAGTAGTATTCAGCAAGCCCATAATCAGGCTGAAGCACTAACTAGGCGATTATAGATGATTAGAGTGCATGCTATGCACTGCGGTGATTAAAAAATAAACACGCTTGTTTTCCGGTCTACCGTCTGTGTATGTGTAATAGCCATAATAAATCACAGAGGCCAAAGTAGTAAGGGGTTTGTTGTTTCTGGTCCTCATGGTGGAATGAAGACACACTCGGGTACCTGTCTCCTACTGGGGACTCACTAATCACTCATAAGTCATTTGGTCTGATTGGAGTGAGGCGTTTGTAAACTCAATGTGGTAAGCTTTGATTTTATGCAACAGAGTCATAACTGAGGATTGCACAATCATGGAGGGGGTGAAAGGATACTCCTTTTATTGATCTTCAATTTATATGTGTATTCTTATTTTCTAAGTTGTGTGCACTATAAGTGAAACAAATATTTATATGTTCTTGTGCATCTATTTGTGTCTTTGCATATATTCCTAAGGTGTCTTTTTTAAATGGGTGAATGTGTCCTTGTTACAATGTAATCAGGGCTGGTTTGTTCATGACTTCTGTTTTATAATAGAGAAACTGAACTAGACGGTGAAGGAAAAACGACTTTAAAAAGCAACAAATTAAGTTGGCTGCATTTGAAGAGGCTAAAATAAATGTATTTTTCAAATTCAAAATGTTGAAAAAGAAGATGTCTCTAAACTCTGGAACAGTGCATGCCTCACAATGTGCATCAAGCGATCATAATTTTGATATGGACTGGAAACAGTCAAATTCTGGACTTCACAGGCGACTAAAGTGATTATTCGCAGATGCATCTATTCACTGGCTTCAACCAGCCATGTATAAATTTGAACAGATTAGCTACTGTCAACACTTAAACACAGGAGCCTTCGTTCAAAGATATGTGTTCAGGGTTTGACTTAAACACTTCTGCTTCATATGGCACACCCCTTTCACAGTAGCACATTTGTTTTACAGCTCAGGGCAGGGGGATGTTAACAATTAGCTCAGGGGCGCAAAGGAGGGAGTGAAATTTAAAAAAAAAGAAAGTAGGAAAGGGTGAAAAGAGCGAACAGTTAGAAACCGTTTGTACTCCTCCTCTCCATTCGCCTTAATTAAACAAAGGCTCATCAAAGCCCTCATTAAAAACTACTCAACAGCAATTGGCTGTCAAAATAAACAGAACTCACAGTACAGTGAGACAGAAAGAGTAACTATAATAAAGCAAGAGAGAGATAAAGAGGAGGAGGAATACTAGAACAAGGTGTTCTGGACATTGAGCCAAGGATGGATTTCTTAATAATAATATGTGAAACGTCACAACACTTCTACAAACAACCTCAAAACACACCACATGCGACTCCGGAGAAAACTCAGCAGAGGCTCTTTCGCTGCGCTCATATTTCAAACACTCCAGCTTATTTATGCAACACACACGGATCCTTGTTTGTAAAAACAACGAATGTACACTCACGATATCCTAACGAGAAGCAGAGACCATCGCTCGAGGAGAACCGATGCCTGTCTGCGCTGATTACGCTCTGGTCGAAGGAAGGGTGATAATATGTGTTGAACTTCCCGACACCGTGCTGTACCGTTCCAGCATTTCACAAACACAAAGGGAAAACTGAGACGGCAGCCAATGAGTTTGGAGCTCAAATCAGGTTTTAAGTAAATAATGACAAATAGTGTTCTTCTTACAAGGTGCTTGATGATATTGATATGGAAGGCCTTTCTGTTACCTCTGGGTTTCCACAGCTACAGTACAGTAGGCCAAGAAGCAAATCAGAAATTCAACACACACTCTGACACCTTGCTTTGGAAATGAATAAAAGAGCTGTTTGAAAAGGTTTAATAAAAGCCAGGTGACGATTTCAACCAGAAAAAAAAAAAAGGATGATACTGTGTGTGATCAAAACAGGAGCTCTCTTTGAAAGACTTTTGCTGACTAAAACCACCTATTCACAATATGCACATTTTGGAATACTGTATTAAAAATACTGAATGGACAAAAAAAAAGATAAAATAAAAATGTATAATTTGATATTAATATTTTTTAGCATAAAGACATGAGATTTTATTTGAAATAGAAATGATGATTTTATTCAGAAATTGTTTTTGCAATGTTTTAAACTCAATGTCTAAACCCTAATGACAAAGCACTTTTCAAAAGTTTGGGGTCTGCAAGAATTTTTTTTGTGTGTTTAAAAATAGCCTCTTATGCTTACCAAAGGAACATTTATTTATTTAAATAAAAAATGTTGTTATGTATCAAAAATACAATTAAAAATTAAAAATATAATTTATTCATGTGACGGCACAGCAAAATTGTCATAGCCATTGTTCCAGTCTTCAGTGTCACATGATCCTTCAGAAATCTTTTGAATATGCTGATTTGCAGCTACAGAAACATTTCATATAGTTATCAATGCTTAAAACATTTGTCATGCTCTTTGAAATGCTAGAACAGCATTATTTAAAATACAAATATTTAGTAAATTCACTTTTTTTCCTCATTTGTGGTCACTAATGTGTTTAATGTGCTTAAAAGTAAATAAATAAATCTCATTAGCCCCAAATATTTGAATAGCAGTGTAAGCTGTTGACAGTAAGTGTTGGTGATTTAAGGCAAAAGCAGCAACAACCACCATTGGTTATGCAATGAAGCTGAACAGAGTTCAACTTCAGGCAAATGTACAGTGTGAAGTAAACGGTGACTACAAATGGGAAAGCAGACAGGGGAGCTTGTGTGATCTACCTCATTCATGTAAAAAGCAACAATCAATAGTTTGAAACAAAACCACTTTCAAATTAAAAAAAGAAACGCACAGCCAGTGATACTAGCAGACAGAGTGGACGTCTATGTTGTGGCTGTGTAAGACACTACAAGATAAAGCTCCCCACATTTTCAGAGCATCTTGCCAGCATCAGCTTCATAATGACAAGTTAATGCAACAAAAACACACTGAATGTTGAGATTGCACACAAAATGTTTTATGGACCAGACAACAAAATGTCTGCTGAAGCATGTCAGTCTATGAACAGACCATCACGTAGAAACAGCGTGTTATGGCACAAAAAGGCTCCACAACCCTAAGTGCCCTGCCAATCACTTAGTTCCATCAAGAAAAATACTGTTTTCCCAAAAAACTTCAGGCAAGGAGTTGACATCATGAGATTTTTTTTGCCTCAACCCATTTGTAAAACCACATTGCACAGCCAGGAACTCAAATCCTGACTGGTACCTGTTGCTCTCTCATTCTTAAGTGTACATGAGTGAGCATTTAATACAGGCCTTAACACTCGCCATCATATGATGCTTTAAGTTGTCAGTCAGGTTTTATGCAAAAATCAAATTTTAAGAAGCTTGTTTACTTTGTATGTAAGTGTAAGCAAAGTAACATTATTGGTGCAGGGCACACAAAAACTCATTTAACCATTAGCTGAATTTTAGGGTCAACAAATTCTAGAAACCTGAGCAGCACTGCTGTCACCTCATTTGTGTTCCATAACAAGCATTAAAAATCCATCCAAAAATCTATGTAGGTCAGATGAACACCAGGCAGCATGCGGAAGTACGGTGACGAGGTTATGCCTGAAGTTAGACCACACTACAACCATACTCACCGGTAATGTTGCGTGCTCTATAGCATTGCCCTACAGAAGATAGACAGAGACAAAATTTTGGTCAAAGGTTGAGTTCATGACTCCCCTGGGTTCAAATGAAGTCGGTCAACCGCAGTGTCACGTATAAACTTGGCCGGACTGTTTACGATCAATACTCAAAGTCCCTCTGAGTGTCAAAGATGGTTTGTGGTCAGGTGGGAGAGGCTGAGCGAGCAAGCTTGACTTATGAGATTGTGGCTTTGGAGTCATTACCAGAGTTTCTGGCTGTGAACTTAATTGCAGGAACACATTCACACACACACACACACACACACACACACACACACACGGTTCTTGACCTTTCCTGAAAACCATCAGGAGTGTGACCTTGGGCTGATCAGAACAGGATGCACTATGTCCACATGCAGAGCTGGAATGTGCAAACGCAATAATATAAGCGGCATATCTGGAAGAGTACAAGATTACTGTATTGAGTGTTGTTCTGTGTTTTGTGTGTACGTGTGTGTATCCGCCAACTGAGAAAGTGAAACATTCAGCCTGACCTGGGGTCAAATAAACATTGCCCCCTGTTGGTGAAATCCAGCCAACAATGTGAGGGCTGTTTGCTGCGGGCTGAAAGGGTCATGCTTCTCTGTTACTGAAAGCTCAGAAAAGGGCAGTCAGGAATTTAAGAGATTACAGGAGCGCTGGAAGCCGTATTACTGACACCAGCCCTGGATCAGAGACAATCCCAGCCAGTCATGGAGACACGGGAAGGTGTTTGGTTGAGGGCCGCAGGAAGGAAAACTCTTGAATTCTTTGATTATCAGAAATCCCTCATGACAGGGGTCAGGGCTATTCCAGTGCTAAACTTCCTTACCCAAAGCTGAAACCTAAAGTCACTCCACACGATCACTTTAACTCCATGTCAGCTGAGCCACACTGGGGTCTGCAAGCCCAGAACACTGCAATCCTCTTACTTGCTATAGAAAAACATTGCTTTCCATCAAAGTTCAAGTGTACCATTGAGTACAATCTCTTAAAGCGATGGTGTCAAATATAAGAGACCACAGTCTTCAGGCAGAGCGTGGGTTATGGCCTGAGCCAACAGAGACTGTGCACCAGGACCTCGAGGTGAAAAACAAATAGCATGCCAAAAGAAATGGTATTTTAAGTTAGTATGAAATAATGAATTAATAATAATTACATTTTATTAACTTACACTACTGATTAAAGTTTTTGCTGAGTATGATTTTATTTAATAAAATAATTTTATAATGAATTGATCAAAAGTGACAAATACACAAAAGATGCCTTTCAGATAAACTGGTGTTCTTTTGAATCTTCTATTCTCAAAAAAGTAAAAAAAAATAGCAAAAATATTAAACGGCAACTGTTTTTAACACTAATAATAAGAAATGCTCTTGAGCCAAAAGCAGTATTAGAATGATTTCTGAAGGATCATTTGACACTGAAGATTGGAGTTGCCTAATGGTTCTTTGGACATATCTTTGTGATGACACGGAATTATATTTTACATTTAAATTAATGTCATTTGAAAATACATTTAAACAGAAAAGTTTCAGTATCATGTCACAAAATTGTGGTTTTTAATGGATTTTTTATCAAATCAATTCAGCTTTAGTGAGCATGGGACATCTTGCCAATCCCAAATATTTTAACGGTAGTATGTAAAAAACCAATGAAAAAAAAAAAAGCAAAAAAGAAGTGGAGCAAGTTCCACTCCCTTGACAGTCACCTTTGTTGCCACTACAAGATAACTGACTTCAACTGTATATATCTCTACCAACTGTACAAACTGCAAGCTGCAATATCAGCATAGAAAATCTAAATTCTGGACAGCTGCACAGGATCGTAACATTTTCTTGGCTGGGCCCAAAACATATTAAGCTATCTTAAGTAATCATGCAATTAGAGTGTTTTTACACAAAAAGAATAAAAATGTGTGGATGAAATACTTACAGGCAAGTGAGTGAACACTGCAAAGGTGCTACAGAGGAAAGCGATGAGATCAATCAGGTAGTCACTGGCCTGCCCACCTCCCTCTGCCACAGTCCAATCATAATCAGCCAGCTGCAGAAACTGGTCAATCTTTTGATTCAGGTTAGTGTAGATCTCCTCTTCAGCGGCATGCCTTGCATCCTATACAAAGAAGAGATCGCTAACCAGTCACAATATGTAAAAACACTGAATAATAACCCCCACAATCAATGTGTTTGTAGGGGAAGGTGTGATGCAGGGTTTTACCTTGAAGGTGGAGGTTCCGTAGAGTTTGGTAGCATTAATGGTGTCAGGAGGCACGTTGGTTATGTTGGAGATGAACTCTTCTAGGTAGTGACAGGACTGCTCCAGGTGAGTGGTGTTGATGATAATCTGAACCAACTTTGGGAATCAGGAAAACAGGGAAACAGAATTTCAAATTATGACTAATCAATTTTTTTGTCTACATATATGCATGAAATGCCAAAATGTGTAGGTTTGTCAATGCTAAACTTAATTTACAGTTATGTTTGCTGGATCTGCTTCTTTTACTGGTACAGGTACACATCTAATAGAGCTTCTCTTTTAATAATAATGCAGTATATTTTCAACTGCAAAGGTAGTACAGTCATCACAGAGAAAAGTGGAGCTTTAGGGAAAAGATCCATGAGTAATAACAACAGCAAAAGCCCCAAGTGTGGGAGTAATTCCAAGGGGGAAAGGGCACAGAGAGGAAGTCAGGGGTGCCTTTAAAGGGACAGAGAGAATCTGTCTGTGGGAAACAGCCCTGGAGCTGCTTTACGTTCAGTTAGCTGTTCTGTGGTGCAGAGTTTGAGGTCCACAGGCAGGGTAAGGCTGTCAGCAGCAAGGCGCTGAGGCACATTGGTGCTAATTGAGCCCAGACCTTTAACTTGGAACCGGTCTTTCCTCCCTCTCTTTCTCCAGTCATGGTGCACCATGCAGAGAGGGAAGCCCGATGCAGAGCCCAGGTCACACTTCCGCACCTCCGCCAGATCCGGGGCAAGATAGGGGAGGAAGGAGCTTGATAACTGATCTGGTATGTGTCTGTGTGTGTGCGTGTCTAAAGGTAGTAGTAAGACTAGACTTTGCTGTCCAAACTACCTGAACCCAACAATAAAGCTTTTGCTTTTTTAAAATACTAGATGGAATGTCTTTCTTTCTCTGCTATTCTTTCATTATTTTCTCATCAGCGACACCCAACTGAACTGAACACATCTGGATATGAGGGGTTATAAACAGGCCAGACTGCAAGCAGAATCAGCAGAGCGGAGAAGAAACTAACCACATTTGAGCAAAAAACACAGGCAGAGTAATGCAGGGATGGAGTGAGAGCAGGGGGCCACCAGCCAGTGGCTGATCAAATCTGCCTTTGATATTAAATGATGTTGTTTAGAAACAGTGATGCACTTTTGCTGAAGTAACAACTTTTTTAGAGCCTGATCATTACTTGATCAAGAGCCTTATTTGTAAGCACTTCCATAGAAATTGCGTAAAAGAAAGCAAAGTTGTTTCCTTAATTTTATAAACTATAAGAAAATAACATGCCTTAATTTAAAAGACATTATTACAAACCTAATTTAAAAAAAAATGGCTCCCATGATGAGCAAGAAAAGAAAGGCTACTAGAGTTTTAACGTGGTTTATCTACAAGATTCGTGGAGAGTGAAATAATCATATTATTCAAAACCCATAGAACTCAAAGTGGCCAGATAAAGAGGATGGACTGATGCAAACTTCAGTCAAAAGTAACATAGTCATTGGCATATAAACACAGAAATGGATGAAAGAGTAAATAGATCTTCACCTCTGCCAGTCCTACGTTTTTCTTCTTTATGGCATACTGTAGGCAGTGGCTAAGGGTTCGCGTGAGCAGGAGGTTTGTAGACTTGCGGATCATGTCATCAATTTCTGTGGAGCTGAACATGAAAATTTACATATTATAAACATATTTATGTTCATATCTATAAACCAATCCATAACCACATATTCAGTATTGGAGGGACAAAATGCACCATGCACAACAAAACATGGCTTCACTTATTTACTTTTTTTTATAAGAAACAATGACTTTATCAGTTAATAGCATGAGATTCTCAATGTCTAAGTTGCTTAAACCCCTTAAATTAAATACATGGGTCAGCAGTTCATTTATTTACTTTTGTATAAATTAACTTTAATTTTGCAAGAATGCATTAAATTGATTAAAAGTGACAAATAAAATTCAGCATTGCCATCACAGGAATAAATTACATTTTAAAATGCATAAACTTAAAGAGAAAATTGTTATTTTAAGTGGTAACAATATTTCACAATATTAATGGTTTTATTGCATTTTTTTAAATAAATGAAGCTCTATTGAGCTTAAGAGAGCTCTGACCACCTAAACTTACTGTAACACACACATAAAATATATAAATATATATTTTGTGGTACTAGTCTCACTAAACACTTCTAGCAACACTTAGTGCAAATGATTTTCTTTCAGACCCAACATATGGAGAGCAGAATCCAGAGCGAGATGTTTTTGTGGTCCAGATTTACATAAGCATAGTTCTGACTCCTTTAGTTTAATCCTTAATACTCCACCTCCTCTGAGAGAAAAAAGGCACAAAGTGGAACCAAAAAGATGCAGTGAATAAGATGGAGAGGCCTACAGACGTGAACACTCACAGACTATGGGCTGGATTTAAAACCACTCTTCAGAGCCCAATAACACCCTCTGGGTTTCAGTAATGCATGTTCCAAAAACCAGAGAACAACCACACACAGATATACGGTTTAAATCAACATGAGGGAAAAGGGGGGATATCACTTTTCTTTGCTCTTCTCTTCTGTTTTATTGAAGACCGATGGGGGCAGGGAGAAGTAAAGGGGGCTAGCGCTTGTTAGTACGGCTGCAGCTGCATCTTCCTCTACTTCCCCCCACAGATTGGTTCACAAATAATTAAGAAGAGAGTCAAAAGAAAGAAAGGAACAATATGTCTCAAACGTGTCCGTCAATGTGAGCCAAGGCTCAGGGTGCAATAGTTTTCCCCCTTCGATCTGGGCAACAAACGCATTCCTCGCAAATTACTAAATCGTCTCTCATTGTGTAGAGAAAAGCAGAGGAGGAATTTGAAAAACGTTCCTCTCCTCAGCAGGGGGAAAAAAACTCTGAGCTCCCTCCGCTGACTTGGCAAGAGGAGAGCTGAACGGAGCAGAGTGACGGAGAACAGAAAGAGAGGAAAGGAGGTGCTACCCGATCAAGTTGCTTCCAGACCATTATACGGATTAAAATATTAACATTGCTGCAATCTCTAGGTGAAAGAGGCAGTTTCTTTTTTTGTTTTTGTTCAAAATTTGAGCAAATGGCATGTTGGATTCTGATCATCGGTTCACAGATGTTGATTAGCATAACTCTGATTTTGGACATTACAAAATGGAAATGTTCCCAGTACAGAACCCGAGCTAGGGTTTAAAAAAAAAAAAGGCCTGACTTTAAATCGAGGTATTGGTCTTTTTGTGACGATCTGGAAACTGACAGTGTCTGGATGAGTCCAAAGGCCCTTTGGCTATTCCTCATTTTAAGAGGGAGGGGGCTACGAAACAGAAAGAGAAATTGTAGTCTGATTAAACACAGACGCTTTACTGGCATTTACATTTGATTTATTCATCCATTCAACTCTCTCGCTTTTTCAGTGAAAATTAGGGTGGGGGTTCAGTCTGACAAACAATGATCTGAGAGGAACAGAAGAGCAGGGAACCAACGGAGACTGAAAATGTCCAATTAACTTCATTGGAAAAAGAGAAACTAAACAGATACGGCTCACATCAGTAAGCACAGAACGTTCGTTAGCTAATAAACCATAACAGAGTAACGTTACAGCTAACTTCAACTCAAGGGTAACTTCAGGTTAATACGGTAAATGCGCATTTATAAAGTGGCTCTTGTGACGGAGGTCTTAAGTTCACTGGACAAGTAAGGGGGGAGGTTCACATATGTCTAGTCTCCAGACACCTGCACATAGACTTGAGCTCCTTCCCCCCCCAACTGCATCTCATCTCAATATTAGCGGAGGTAGACCACAAAGACTAATTGCCTCCGGTGGACTAGTCTGTGTAGTATGCAGAGCTGTTACTTTGCTCCTTTGGTGTGTCAGTCATAGGTTTCCGTTTCCAATAGCAACAGGGTTTTTTTTTCTCTACACCCTTCCACATATACCCAGAATCCTGACCTTATCATTCAAGACCTCTGGTTGAAAGCCATCTGGCTACCTCTTGCCCTCTTACTCAATCGCACTTGCTAATAGGGATCCATTTTTACAAATATGTCAAATACGAAAAGATCCAGCGAGTTGAGACACTATTTGACAGTATTCTTAAATTAGCTGCGTGTATGGGGGATTTTGGCTTGATCTGGAGCCCTTAGACCCCACACACAGAGGCAAGGACTCCTGTGAGCGCAGCCAAAAGAGGTCAAATGTTTATTGTTGAATTTTAACTGACATTTGAGCGTGGGGATCGGCCACGTTCTAAAAACCACATAAGCACATGACTGGTGAATGTGAGGAGGTAGTGAGCAGCCAAAGTCTTTGTAGGGGTCCCAATAAAAGTGAGACAACTTCCTCTGCCAACATATATACAGTGTTATATTATGGCATGGAAACCTTTAAAACACAATACAAATGTAAAATACTCAGTGGCTTCTTTTTCAGCACTAATCCCACAGAGTTGAAAAGCCAGTGTTTGGATTTTACCTCGATGCATAGAATACGGTTTAGTGATGGCTGGACAAAAGTTACACCCCTACTCTTTATGATGAGTGTCATGGGATTTTTAAGGACCACAGAGAGTCAGGACCTCGGTTTAACGTCTCATCTGAAAGACGGTACTCTATTGGCAGTGTAGTGTCCCCGTCACTATACTGGAGCATTAAGACCCACACCCTCAGGATGAGCAACCCCTGGTGGCCTCTCTAACACCTCTACACAAAGAAACCTAGTTTTCCCAGAAGGTCTCCCATCCAGGTACAGACCAGGCTCAACCCTGCTTAGCTTCCGTGGGCAACCAGGCTTGGGCTGCAGGGTGATATGGCTGTAGACTAATATTACTTTCCTTGTACATTTAAGATACATTCAAACATTTGGAAGATGTGTGATTAAAAGAAATAAAAATGTACTCATATAACAATAGTTGCAAATGCATAGCTTTTGCCTTAGATCATCCTGCAGTGGAGATAGGACTGGGCTCCTCCACAGGCCAAACACCTCTTTGACACCTCTGATATAAACCAAGCAGTTACCCTCAGCGTCCAGAGCAGCTACACTCTCTATGGGATCTGGACAGGTTAGCAGAATTTAACACGCACAGACTCTGTCAGACAGGAAAAGGTATTATTGCTCATTTAAAGTCATTCTTGCAGTGACTGTAGAATGTATCTCCAAAAACAATACTGGACAGGGAGCCAATGAGCCTTTTTAGTCTTTTCTACTGTTATCATGGGCATCACCCATCTGACCACTCTACAGGCGGCACTGTTAAGAGTGTCTGGCTGGCTAGACAGTGTCTCAGACACTAATCGCTAATGATGATGATAATGGAGTAGTAATTTGGTAGGATGCAGGTTTCTACGTGTTCTCGTCCTGAATCATGTTCCCTCATTTCCTCAGTAAACCTCTAAACTGCAACACACACCCAAAAACTACACAAATATACACACAAGGATTAGTATACCCAACCGGGACATCCGCTTTTTAGGTAACCAGACCTGACGGGGTGCTCAAAGAAAGAGCCAGAGAACCTCAAACGATTACAATCGGGAGGACTTGTCTTAGTGCATGGCTCAATCAGAAGGAGGCAGACGGAAATGCCAACGATAGTTCTACAGACAGTGACCTTTAGCCTCGACCCCTTGACCTACTGTTCCGTTTAGAAGATTAGGAGATGGGGTGGGATATCAGATCACAACCAAACGTGATTGAGGTTAAGGGGTGTTTGGGAGATTAATGGCTAGAGATTTTTGATACAAAAGGTTGAAGGTTTGGTCCTAAACAGAGGTGACCCAGAATTTGAATCCTGCTCGAGTACGGTACTTAGTTTGAGGGGGAAAAAATTCTATAAACTACAGTATTTTAAGGTGTTGAACTGAAAAACGTATTGGATAACCATGTGTGTCCAAATTAAACACGTATAGTTAATTAGTGATGCAAATGCTATAAAAAAATAACTATATACTTGCAGATACCAATTGTCAAAAATGTTCCCTTTATTCTAAGTGTGCACCACAGTTTTGTTCTGTAAACATATGCTACACTTCAAGCACGTGGGGTCAAGTATTTCTTGACTGTTATATTTTTGTGATGGAGAACTAAATATTTTAGCAGGCTTTTTTCATATGCGTATTTGTATTTCATATTCGTCATTTTAAAAAAAATTAATGCACAGAAACATTGGACATTAATTCTGACGCATGTTAAAAGAAAATCTAAACCGCCGTAAATGGAGCCTTCAAGTAGTGAGGATGATTTTACTGTGCTTTAGCTTCTTAAATAGAGAGAAAAAAAAAAATATTGGGTCCATCCAATCCTAAGATAGGATGCTCCTTATTAAGGAGCAGCAAAATAATCAAGGGTGATTCAAAGTATGATTCAAAGTAATGTCAGTGGCACGCTTGTTTGGTGTTTGCTCGTATGGTGGGTCTAAATTGTCAAAACACCTCTCAAAACTTACTACGGATGCAAAAAATAAAACCAATTTATTTTATTTTTGATAAATATTTCAGACTCTGTGTGAAATGGCCTTAACAGAAGTCTTTTGTAATTCATGTCTTTACTGTCACATGATCAATTAAATTCTTGCTTTAATATTATTAAAAAATAAATAAAATGAAGGAAAAAACCTGTAGTGTAGATTTTGATTGATAGGTTGATTTTGATGATTTAAATACATTTTTACATATGTAAATATGAATAATTAGATAATAGTGGTGAAACTCCATTCTCCAAGTCTGCTCCCTAAATACACTGAGGATTCAAATGTAAATTTTGATTGGACAATCAAATCGCTAAAAAGTTAACACAGGGCATCCTACATATGAGCAAGAAGAATGGCAATACTTGCCATTTTAAATAAAGTTCATTCTATGTCGTTACATAACAGGTTGCTAAACAGGTCTTTATTAATTTATTGGGGAATCCAAAAGTGCTTTTTCACATCTGTTTGTTTTGTCCATTTATGAAATGGACTTTTCTTCTGAGAAATATCATAAAGGGAGATCATTTCAAAGAGCCGTGTATTCTGTCCAACAGTCTGCAGACTGAGAATTCAGGGTAGGCCACACTAAACAGCTCGGCGCATCTGGCAACCTCATCAGTAATTCTAAGAACTCATAAACTGACCAGAGATCAGTCAACACTGGGAGAATTTCCTTGAAATAACACCCACTTGCACCAAGCATGCAATTAATTAGGAAAACACACAGAAACTGTTTGGTGCCGATAGAACTTCCTCTCTGAAGTTCAGCGGCTACTCTAGGGAATAGGCAAAGACAATGAGGCAGGTTTAATGACTTCATTACAAAAGAATGAAAGGTTTAAAAAAAACACAGTTCAAAAATAGGTATGTAAACTGGCATCCAGGCAGCATGATTTGCTAATGAGAACATTTGGATGGGAGGATTATATACGCAGGTGTGAAAGCGTTTAAAGTGTGTTTGCACGCTCTTACCTAAGGTGCAAGTCCTCAGAATATTTCAGGCAGGCGTAGATGAATTCTTTGAGTTGCGAGTATACTTTAGGCACAAATTCAGAAAATGGCAGCTTCTTCGGAAAAGGTATCTGTTTAGAACAATTATAAGAGTGCGTAAACAAATACAGTATATTAGATCACAGAGCAGGTGTTCTGAAGGGTGGGGGGAGGTGGGACTACTTTTCTAGTCTGACAATTCTGCTTCTGGAGTGCCTTTTAACAGATGCCTTGACGTGTGCACAATCCAATCATTTTTTTGCTCAGTATGAAAAACAAATTAAATGAAAAACAACACTCTGGGAGACTTCCTTTTTAAAAGAAAACACAAAGGTAGCTTAATTACATGAAAAAGAACAGCTGCAAGTATTACCAAGAAAGGTAGCATCCTTGATTACTATAACAGTGTTGGCCAGTAGTTGTTGTTGACGCCATGAGAAAATTCAAATGTATGGCTTAGCTCAAGTATTTCAGGGGATGTGCATGTTAGTAATCAACTTCTTGGACAGCAGGAGGATATTTGTGTCTTTGAGGAGACTGGAGGGTGTGTAACTGAGGGAATCTGTGAGAAAATCTATGGGATAAAAGCTTTCTTATGTGCCTAATGTTCACCTTGTCAAGCTCTGGATCCTGGAAGGGGAATTGGCCTGCTATTTGCTGGTACTCTTCAGGGGATGCCACGGGAATGGGGCTGTAGTTGTCCTGATCCAAGATTTGCCTGAATAAACAGAATAAGTGTTAGGGGGAAAAGACCTGACTTCACAGATGAACTGACCATAAACCCGAGGGCAGGAGCAGGATATTAAAGAAGACTAAATAGTCTAAAAACCATTTATTGGACTCATGAGCGGTGTGTGTTTGTGTAACTCAGTCATAGCAAACACATATAACACATCCCCTCGAATGCCTGTTCCCACAGTAATGACATACCGAGCCATTCAAAGAGTGCAAAGCATCATTCTTTTATGGAGTGAGTCAAGTGTCTCTGACTGTGAACGTAAAACGACTCCAGCAAGGTTACAACAACCTTTCCATGTCATCTGCTCTTAAGATTCAGCAGAACAAATTGTAACCATCTCCCTCCGAGGAGCTTTAACTTTTTTTTTCTCTCTTTCTCAACTGACATTTTTTGGATTAAATGCTTTTTAAAGGGATCCCGGCACAAAAAAAGAAGAAAATATTTGTCCTTCAAGCAATATGATTTAGTCATATGGGGATATTTGATCAGTGATTTTAGATGGTTTGGCTTGACCACAGTTCCCTGTCCTTCAACTGTCCTGCAATCCACAACCTCTGCAGATATAAATCTCGGAGTACTACAGGTATCACATTCAGGCAATTTCCTTAAATGGTAGTTTGATATAGAGCATTAAAAATGGATATTTCATTAAAAAATGGATGTGTGGTTACCAAGTATTGAATTGAAGAAAAGAACATATAACGTACAGTAATCACAATCTGATTTAAGTTGATTTGGACATAACTCTATTAGTGTAATTCCTTCAGTATGGATTTCTTAGGGGTCAACAAGGTGATAACCAAATCATCATTATCCTTACTCAAATGAGGGATAGAACGAAGACGAAGAAAACAAAGAAAGGGAGAAAGAGAAGACAGAAGGCACCTGAAAGACTGATTCCACTTTTTCAGCAGGATCTCTCCATATTGATCCCTCATCTCTAACAACATATCAAACAACTGGTTTACTGGAAAACCATAACCCTGCAGGGAGAGAGAGAGGAAGATAATCCAAGTGGAGGCAAATTAAAACAAATGTAATCAGAAAACAGGATGAAATTGTGTTTATACATTTACACTTGATATTACGATTAATTCTAAGAAAATAAAACAAATAACATACTAGAGGTGACAAATTGATTCATCTTGATTAATTGGTTCTAGTTTACATAATGTATGTGTGTGTACTGTGTATATTTACATGCATATATACATGTGCATACATACATATAATAAATATGTAATATATTTATTAAACCGTATATACATTTAAATGTACACATGTAAATCTCTCTTAAATATATACATGCATGTGTATGTATTTATATATACGTATATACTGTAAACATACACAGTACACACACATGTAAACAAATTCCTATTTTAGATGTGATTAATTGGTTTGCATGCACTATAACATTTGTCTAGTCAATGCTTGTCTGTCACTATATTTCCCTTTTTTAGAACATATCTCTGTATGTGATTATTTGTAACTACATGAAGTAATCAACATTTAATTTCATAAATCTTATCCAGTGACAGCCGAAGTTCTTAAATGTTATCTTTAGGTACTACCCCACTTACCTGCAATGTGTCTGCAAACAGCACAATAAGATTCTTCAGATCTAAAATCAGGTCTGGATCAGTGCAATAAGACTGAGGAGAGTGAAAGAGAGAGAGATGGATTACCTGACAAAAATGTAAAAATCTCTCTTTTCTAAAGAGCTGTTCAGTTGTAGTCCTAAAACCCAGAAAAGGATTAGGAATCTCTCTGAAATTTTAAGAATATTGTTTTTAGAAGAGTGTTTGTAAATGTAATAGTAAAATGATGTCTGCAGTTTGCTAGCTACATAAGGACAAGAAATACCAAATAGATTCGCATTCAACAGCTGCATATATATTATACATACATTTTTAAATTAAACAATGGTTTCATCTGTGTGTAATTTACACTACTGTTCATTTTTTTCTTTTTTTCAAATGATTATAACTTTTTAGCAAGGATGCAATAAAATTGTTTAAAAGTCTGAAGAATCATGCTTGTGAAAATTCAGTAATAAATTGCATTAAAATAGCTCAAGCAGTAGGATATTTAAAGATTTTTTTTTTTTAATATTTCTGTACAAATAAATGCAGCATTAAGAAGCATAACATATTTCTTATAGATACATTTAAAAATCCTGCCAACCATAAACTTTTGAATGATAGTCTTGTAAATATAACAAAAAAAAAAAAACACTGTAGTATCTTCAAGTAATGGTACCCACTAGGGCTGGGCGATATATATCGTACCAGTCATCTACGGCTCTGTGTATAAGCTAGCGTTCCTTCTAAACACAGGTGACAGAGATTTAGCGCTAATCAAAGAACCGGCTTTACTGATGAGATGCGCATAATATATTGCACGATATATATCGCCCAGCCCTAGTACCCACACCTTATTGTACTCGAAAACCACAATCTTAAAAACCCTTTAGAAACTCAAGAGGCATGCCATTACCCTTCCAGGCTGATCATAAAAATGATGACATTTAACAGCTCTAATGCTAAGCTTGCTTAGTGTATGTTAGGAGTGTAGTGTGCATACATACTGAATGCGTACGCAATGCTGCAATGGTTTTTGAGAGGGCCAGCTCCCACAATTCTTCCACATAAGCCCTGTTAACCAGGCCCTGCGTGGTGTGCAAGATGTGGTCCTCCACCACAAAAAAACTGCAGGATATATACAGGGAAATACAGGAACAAATTGAGCGAATGTTGGAAAGGGTATGAAGGAGAAACAGTAAGTACATTATAACCAATATCATTAAACCACGTCAATAATGTCCCAAGCGGCTACAATTAAGCTTTCCAGCACACAAAAGCATCAGAGCCATTGAACATCCCAGCAACATTCCCAAAAAAATCCCAGAGATCCCACTGTGTGAGTGCCCTAAGCCTTTTTTGCGCCACTTAGGATGTTTGTAAAAGCTTCCATTCCAGACACCAACTTTTCCGATATTCCCCTTCAGACGCTCGGAATAACACCAATCTGCCACTCCACATCCACAGAAGCATAAATTCTAAAGCTCAGAGTGTTTTTCGGCAGCACTGGGATGGAGAATCAGGAAGGGCCAGAGGAAAGGGAGCGTTTGGCTAAAGGGAGGGTCTGAATGCAGAGCCAAAAAAAGGCTTCGGCTGTTTTAATTCTTCTATATTAAAAATGAACGTAGTAAGCATGTATAATTGATTTTCTGTTAATTTGGCCATTCAAAACAAAATGTGCACTGCACTTACCCGACAATTTGATTGAAGTAGCGCCTGTACCCCTCTAACGTTTCATGCTGGAGACCACAGGAAAGCGAAAGAAGAGCTTATGAACGTCAGTTAACCGAGCAGACTACTATTACAGTTCTTTATTATTTAAGAAATCAACTTAATTACAACCTCGAAACATTTTTTACATTTTTGTCAGATTTATTTATTACTTTTAAAGAATGCTACCTCTTTTACCTCAATAATAAGTCATATGCCTGACCAAATAACAACATACCTATACAATGACTAATATGCAAATATCTTTAACATACACTACCAATACAAAAAATAAGGGAGATAAAAAAATATAGTAAACTATATATGAACACCAAAGTCTACACATGAATTTTAACCCCCTAAATTAACTATACATGTCATGCATATTCTTTTTTTTAATATGCAGAAACTTGTACAGTTTTATACTGTAATGATAACCGCTTACCTCACACTTCCTGAGAGTTTATTTGAGGTGATGTTAGTAATTGTGGGAGGTGCAGTGAATATAATCGAAGGGTATAAAACAGTCAGACAAAGCATGTGCTCAGGCTGAGTGATGGCGTACCATGTTAGAGTGAGGCTGCAGCACTAGTCGGGCTTGTTTCCGCCGCTGCTTCCTGTAGTAGTTCTCAAACGTATCCCGGGCACCCTGGGAAACAGCAGACACACATTCTAAACACCTGACTGAGAATAAGGCGGTTTACTAACATGACTCTCATTGTGTGTGAACAGCTCTGTCAGAACTGAGTACCAGTCATTAAAGACAGATGAACGAAGAAGTGGAGGTGATTAAGAGAAGCTGTAGACACAGAAAAACAGATTTTCGCTAACAGAAGCCATGCTAAACTTCAAATAAGAGCATATCAGGTACTTTCTTTCTCGTAATCTCATAGTACGATTCAGAATACAGCTTGTGGTGCAAAAACAAAGGCCTTCATTCACCGCTTAAAGACTTGATCCTTTTTCCAGAAACCAAGAGTGCAGTTTTTGTCTGCCTTACACAGACTGCTATCAAAGTCGATACGGGCAAAACACCAACGGCATGCACACACTTCCCGGTCAGGACAGAATGCAGAAACAACACAGTAATGCACAGAGCGACAGAGATAAAAACAGAAAACAGAAGCAGTGCAGTGGGACTTATCGCTACTTCCGGTTAAGGGCCTCTGAATTATTTATCTAGCCAGAGCGGGTGACTGTACCTCTCCTACAAAGATAATAAAACAGGACAAGATGAGACCACACAGAACCATTTAGTAAATAACAAAAGTGAGATATAAGTGTTGTTTCAGATCTAGTGAGCTTTTTGGCTGGTCCACAGTCTAGGTAGTTGCAAAACAGTATGAGAAACTAATAGAGCTCCTCATGTAAAGTCCACTGTCAATTAACTCCAGAGTCTGAGATCGCTAAGCTAATAAAGCGATACATCAAGAAAGCACATACCACCCAGAAATAATAATAATAATAATTCACTGTAAAGACTTTTTTTTTTTTAAAGAAAAAAAGAATAAAAGCTAGAGTAGAAACTAAACTGCAAGTTATGTTAACATCTTCTATAAAGAAAAACTTCACATTCTGTGCCATTTTACTGTAAAACACTGACAAATTAGTTTTCTTGAATGTAAATGTCATTTTATTATGCTGAATAACTTTTTACAGTAAATGTCTGGCAACCACCGCTAAGTTTTAATAGTGCATTTTTAATTAAATGTAATTTTTTAATATATATATGTTTTATTATAGCATTTCACTGAATAAAATCAGTATTCATAGTACACAACTTTAACTTTGTCTAATATTTTGATTGATTTTTGCACTGATTAAATCACAAGGCAGGATAAATTAAATGAATTATAATTCAGCTATCTAACCTTCACATCAGCCATCACGTTGGTGAACTTACGATGACTTAAATGCTGATTATAAAGGAAGCTAACTAGGTTTTTGAATTAAGTTGTAGTCAACTACAAACTTGTCATTTAGCTGATGCTACAGCCAATTACAGCATACTTATGCAAGAGTCGTCAGTAAGGGCACAATAGTAATACAGAGTCTCTCGAGAGTTTAAACCAGTAATCATTCGGTTACATAGCCCAAATAGTTAACTCAGACCACCCAAATGTAATGATGTGTGGGGAAAATTAAGGTTTGAGAAGTAAGAATTGAAGGAGAAAAAAGTGGGCACAGAAATGGAAAAGCATTATATAAATTTGAATGACTTCAGAACAACCTTAAACCTTTAATAACAGTAGGGATCGAACAGATATTCTGCTTTGACCACAGAGGCCTTCAGAACACAATGAAAGACAGAAGGTGAAACAATTCAGTGTGGAACACAAGAAGATAACATGCTCAACACAAAATGCTACATTTTCTTTCCTAAAAAAAGTGCTGGGAAGTCCGATTCATTTTAGCTAGTGGGTTAATTCATCAACTTATTTAAAAAATGATTCATGACCACTCAACTTTGAAGCTGCAACTTGTCAAACTGTAAGCTGCCCCATAATTTAAAGTAGCTTCCCCAAAACTGAACAGTCTACAGAGGGGCAAACTGACTCCTACACTATATACACTCATTGACGACACTGACTCTTTGAAGCAGGATGTGTATTACCTCAGAATCCTTAAAAAGAAATTTTGGAGAAGGAAAAAAGGATGTTTGAGAAGGATGCGATGTTCTGTGTGAAGGGAATTTAACCGAGTGTGTCCATCCTGTTGGCTATGCAAGCTCTTCTGCGGTTACTAGGACTGAGAAGAGCAGGTCTACCAACTGCAGTCTAAACCCAGTTAATCGTGTCCAAACGCTTCATCTCTTTTAGATGTTCCTGAACCTAAACAGTCAAAATCAAAAGCAGGACAGTGCCAACATCAACCATAGAAGAAAGATGGGCACTAAAGTTCAGCTGAACTTCCCTCCACAAAGTTCTAGTGCCTTAGATCTCCAGAGCTGCACTAATAAAGACAGTGCACATACAGGGGTGCTGGCCAGCTGAATTTTGGGTGTGGTTCTCAGGGTTGGAGAAGTAGGATGGAGGCCTTTACTGTGGTTCTCCTTCTCCTGCAGTTTCCCACTGCAGCTGGCCCATCACAACCAGTCTGGGTTTACGCTGTTCAGAACACAGACCAGAACTGTCAGAGATCTGAGACACTGTTCAGACCTTAAGATCCGTCAGGAGCTAAGAGGAGGAGTTTGAGCTGGAAGAGGGTACAGGAGATTAAGAGAGAAATTAAGTAATTGAACAGAATTGAATCTTTCTCAGATGTTCTTGTCCAGAAAATGGACATGTGTGCTGCTTTAAAAACACTGATGCAGAAATTCAGTAAATGTATTCTTGTGCAAAATACTACTAAATCCACCACCGACGCAGTCTAATAACAAGTCCAAAATGGACTCAACGTGTGACAGAAAGAATTTAAATCAATAACAAAAAGTGAGCAAACAGAGGTAACTGTGACCCCTTGAGATCTCCATCAGCCTCTCATCTCAGACACAATAGCACCATTAAATCTCAATGGCTGCACTTGAGGTCAGACTGGTTTAAAAGGAAAACACCATTTCAGTTTGGCTGTTTTCTGGCAATGAAAAAACAATAAGCATTTATGGTAAGTGCAAGACCTTGAGGCATAAAGGTCACATTTTTTCTCTGTTTTTTATTCTATTGCAGTCCGCTGTTCTCTTTTAATTCCACCACTCCAGAGGAATAATGTTTTTCCTCTGTCCGTTTGAACTTTATTATCTGAAGATTCCTAAAAATGTCAATTGTTTGATAGTAGTGTGACGAAAAACCTAAAACACATTGTCTTCAACACAAGTTATTCAAGCCAAACTTGACCAAAGAACAGGCTGTACCCTCTGGCACCCTGACCTCTTCCTTGTTCTGTTCTCTTTCTTCATCCTTATTCTTTCCATCCCTCGGCTTGACTTTCCAACAGGATTTCAACTTCCTGTCCCCTCCGCAGCAGCTCCACACGTATAGTTCCAGGCCTCAATGGCCTGTACTGTCTCACACACGTACCAACATGCACAAAAAAAGGCAAGGGACAACGTGGCCGGGTCACAACCCCCTGGTATGAAGGAAACTCAGGTGAACCCCCTCAGCGTCTCCTGCAGATTCCCAGTCAGGCCATCTGGAGTACAGCCAGCCCAGAAGTCAAAGCCGACCCAAAAAAAGGGCCATTGTACATGTACAGCACCAAGGTCATGAACAATTTCTATATTTGACTCATTATCCTCCCTTCCATAAGTGTCTCTCTGCCCTTTTACAGTAGCAGGTAGCCATGTTTACATAAAGTTTGTTTAAATTTTCAGGAGCGATGTCACACTAAGGCCGATCGCCATATAAACATACAACAGCCTCAACAACTTCCTTCCTGTGGAGGCCTTCAGGACAGTGAATATACAGTGAATGGGAAGTATATGCCATATGTGCATTCAAACACGGGCATTCACTCACCGTTTAAACAAAATAGTCCTTCAGGGACGTATAAAGTGCAATTCTGATTGTTTTTGTATAAAGTAAGCAGTGTGATTTCCCAGGGTCTGAGGTGACTCAAGGGTAAAGGAAACACAAAAACATGAACATTCCTTCTTAAAAAGAAACGCTTATCGGCGCTCTCTTCTCATTTGTTTGCTTTCTTTCCTATAACCTCAAAACACTGTTTGTGTGTGTCCCTTCTATGACTCCCTGGTCACTTTCAAACAACTCTTGTCCTCTACTTTTCCTCCCTTTCCTTTGCGTCCTCAGACGGCTCCTAGACCTGGTCTCCAGAACTGGTCAAAAAAAGGGCAAGATGTGAACTCTAAAGGCTTCCTCTCTACACCGATTCCCCAGCATGCCATTCTCACCAGCTTCCATTACAAAGACCATTGTAGTAATGACAGTTTGTCGGCTCACACTCAAAATTTACAGGCCGGAGGGTCATAAAAGTGACATTCCACCACCTCAAACAATTCGGGAGTCTTCATGAGGAGCTGTCAGCACGTACACTCCGAAAATAAACATGTGCGTTTTGACATTTTCAAAAAAAAAAATAGAAATACCCACCCAAGCACGTAGACCTACACCCAATTATTGGTCGTATTTTAAAGCATGCTACAAAAGCAAACAGTTTAAAGACTTTTGACTCCATTAGATGCGTGTCTAGCAGGTTAATAGGTAATAAATGAACAGTGATTCATTTAAAAAGTGTTTTTCATTACTTGTGGCTGTGTCAAATGCAATGCAATGTTTGTGCAGGAAACATTCCAGGGTACTTTTGGGTGGAGAACTTACTGGTAAACTATGGAGCACTTTCCACTAGCAAATTTCAGCAAAGTCATCAGTCAACAACTGTGAAAGCTTTGATTTAAAATGACCAGCAATGATGGATTAACAGATGTACTTATAAAGAAACATATATCAATTTAGGGATGCACGATTTGGACCACATAAAAATTCATAAAGTGATTATTGTGTCAAATACTGCAATTTTGTAATTAGAAATACGATGTGAAAAACATCTAATATCCAGATAAAGGCCATTTAAAAAACAAAGACTTCACAAAAATCACAATTAAATGTTCAGCAAGAACTAATGTGCACACGATTCTTTCAACTTTAAATCCACTGGCCACTGCAAATCAAAATGACTTACACATACACTTCCATTCAAAAGCGTGTTATCACTCAGATTTTATTTTTTTTTAATGTCTCTTTTTTAACACTCACCAATGTTGCACTGGCAAAATATAGTAGTTTTCTCAAATGTTAATTTTTTATTGATATTTAAGTAATGCTTAATATTTTTGTGGAAACATTTACTTAAGATTTATTAAGAATTATTTAATGACTAGAAGGTTTAATTAAGTGCATTCTTGCTGAATTTGAGTATAATGCATAAAAAAATACTGATCACAAACTTTTGAATGCTAATGTAAAATAATTACTTACATTAAAGTCACATCAGCACATTTTACATCATCTCGCAAACACACAAAAAAACACACATTTGTTCACACAAACTGACATTTTCATGAACATATTCTGAAAACACACAAGACATTTTCTCTCTGAGAAAACCAGGTTATATGTGCAAGTGTGAGGGCCAACACAGAGACCATATTCTAAAAAAACATCAGACAAATCAAACCTGAAATAAAACAGATTGCAAACAACACATACTCACCAATACAGTGTAGATGTGTAAACAGCGATACACAGGAGAGAAGTCCACCAGGTCCTGTGCACCAGGAATCTGCAATACAGTACAGTCAATGAGAGACACATTACATGTACAGATAAGCCACACTAAAGCAAGGAATCTCTAGGAACTATTTTAAAATGTTATTTTTCAGCTAAAATCTATTACGAATTCAAAGGTCATTCAAGTTTCTGGTTTTCTTGCGCTTTACATCCCTTTGACCTGAACCACCCTTGACCTTACCGGTAAGGAAAGACTGTTTTCTAAAAGTAAGCCAAACAAATGGACAACTAAACAATGCCAGCTTTGATCTTGCGCCTGCAAAATGGCAACAAGGGACAAACAAACCCAACTATGTTGTGGCACCACCAACAATAACCCAGAGAGAATGTGGAAAAAACAATTCAGTCTTGATGTACCACAGGGACGGCACTGGAAATGTCTGTCCGGGTCAGGGACGGCATGTTCACATTAAAATGCTCCCCTAGAAACAGTTTACAGACAGGACAAAGGGGCGCAAAGGGACATCGTTCAGGTGGCATGGGGTCATTAAACGGGCAACGATCTGCATCTCTGGATACAACCCGTTTCTCAGGAAACCCCTGAGCACAGAGATTCGAGCAGATTAAAGGCTGGCACAAGCAGAAGCCAGAAGAGGAAAACATGATGACGCAGAGGCTGATTGAAGCTCGGAGGGAAGGGAAGAGAGAAAGGTCAAACGCGAGGGCAAAAAGCATTAACCTTACAGGGGTCACTTAAAAGTAGGTTTTCACTTTTTTGGGGAACTCATCATAATGTGAAGAGCTGATCAAACAGATTTCAAAATATATTAACTACGGCATTGGGTAATAAATGCAACAGTATTCAACAAATTGCATTTATTTAGCAGGTTTTTTTCAGCTGCTTTGGTACAAAAGTGTCCAATAACGCAAACAGCAGACAAAAGTGTATCACCAGTGCTTCGGTAAACACAACAAGTTCTGTGTTGCTTGGGTTTGACCAAGTGAAAACACCAAGTCAAAACAAGCAAAGAAGTCACACAACACAAACAATGCTTATCTGAGCACGTCAAAATAAACTCAACGTAAACTAAACAACGAACACCGACTGAGAGGGTCTCGTCTGCGTCACTTTGATTTGTCTCTCAGGAGCTAAGAGACCGGGAATCATCTTTTCTCTCGGTGTGCTGGTGCCGGCAGCCACAGCTGGGGAGCACGTCTTGCATGCTCCACACGTCTCACATTTCTGCCTCAGAGGAGCGGGGCAGCCCTAATGACACTAAACGACTGCAGAACTGAGACGCTTCATTAAGAAAGGGAGGGGATCCTGGACTGGGCATGCAGCCCAACAGCAAGTCCATGGGGATATTAGAGTAAAGCAGGAGAAAGGGACTAACTGAGAGGGACACAGAGTCATAGGAAATTCAGGGACATGGGATTCATCGATATTCAGAAATGGTTTAAATAAAAAAAAAATAAAAAAAATGGAACTGATTTTCATGAATTTTGGCTAACATGGATGGAACGCTGTAGTAAAATACTGTCAGTGTTTTGCAGGTCTAAGTCGATTTTTCAGAAGAAGCCATGAATCCTTCAGAGCTGAACAAATCTGACTTACTAGCTGAGTGATCCATTCACATTTAACTCGAGCTAAAAGAATCAGTTCACTTCCAGAATAAAATTTTTCTGATATCGTACTCATCCTCATGCCATCAATTTTTCACCATTTGGTTTTAAATAAATAAATGGAGTTCTGTACTACTTCAGCCTACAAAATATGTGACCTTTCACTGTTTATTTGACAGCATGTAGTTTTTTGGCTCAAAACACGCAATCTGCGTCTGTTTTGTTTGTTTGTTTTTGTTTTCTGTTCTGGACTTGCACACAAAATGCATTGCAATCATTTCCCAAATTTGTGGGGAAATATTATAACATCTAAAAATAAAACATGACACAGAGTCAAAATACACTAAAAGGTAGATATACATGTATAAAAAAAGATTTTTTTTATCGTATTGGAATCAGCTCATTTGTTTTGTTTCAAAAATGGCCAGCAGAAACGCCATGAAAAATTATGACAGGTTCATCTTTATCTGGTATATCAAAAAAAATCCACATCAAGAAGAATCGTAACAAGAATCATTAAACTGATTATGATTTCTACAAAAGGACTGAGACAAAAATAAACAGAATAATACAGAAAAAGATGCATACGATTTTCTTCAGATTTCATAAACTGCCCCAAATATAGTGATAAAGGCTTGAAATTTGTTGAAATGTATAATGGTTTTATTGTGACTCTGATATAAATCTTTTTCTCTCTCACCTCATCTTCCTCTTCATCCTCTACATCTAGTATCCCAGAATCCTTTTCTGAAAAGGGGTTGTTTTCAGTTCTGTCCAGCTCTATCCCCGGGCATGCACCCTTTCGTATCCTCCGTCCACTCGTTGATCGCTGCTGTGACGTCACAGCATTGTCACGAGCGATCTGCACCTGTGCCTAGAAAACAAACACATACACATAAGTGTTTGACTAAGGACACACACAAATATAAATCATTACAAAGAAACTATTTTAATAAAATCTTAATATCTAAATATTACTTGCACACAATTTTAAAAGTGCATTTAACACTTAATTGTATTACAATAAAATGCATTATCAAACAAATAAACCACGGGAGAGGAAAAAAGAAATAACTGCAGAATCCTACATGCACTCAAGAAGGAACAAAGTGTGAGCATACGTCAATCATTTTCCCCGTGACATCCCAAGTCAATAGGATATTGTGCTACACACTGACAAAGCATGTCTTTCCCATCAGTGCCAACAAAGAGAAGGGCACCTGTGAATAAAGACTTCCCATATGCAAAACATGAGAGTTCAAATGAGTTTTCCTCAATAGAACACTATTCTTTACTGAACACCGTCTGACGTCAGGATTACGTTCAGCGCTCACGCAACTTTCTCCTCAACGACCCCTCAAGTCATTCGTTGAGGAGCAAGATTCGGGACTGGAGGGCTCTTCAAGCCAAAAAAGGGGCATCTTTATAGAAAACGTGAATGGAGAGCAATCGTCACCGCCATGAGGAGGAAAGAATAAAAACCCATCACTGACAATAGGTTGCAAGGTGGATGTTGTAGTTGCTCGGCAGTACCACAAATGTCAAGACCACACTGTTTATTCGGATTATTTATCTTAAGAACTAATTGGACTATGTAAAGATTGATTGTTGTCATTGTATTCATCTTGGAATTGTCTGAAGTTCTAGTCCTCTTTTAATTTGGAGTAGAGGCATGTGCGTCATAGCGAGGGTATATCAGATGGTGGCACATGAAGAGACCTTTGCAATTGCAGAATTCCTTCCCATTAAGAGCATCAGAATTAAAAGGGCTTCATTAAAAGCAAGAGATTAGAAAATATTAACTCATCATTTAAGTTCAATTTTGTTCAAACGTAATACAGAGCTTAATGTTTATTTTGTATGCTGGGGCCCAGAGGTGGTCCTGATCTTCTCATGGAAGAAAGACCATCACTTTTTTTCCAACATTTTACTTCTAAACCAAAGAAGCAGCATGTTACAGTGGTGTGTTATCTATTGTGCTTCATTGGCTGCTGTTATCCACTTGTCTGGATCGGTCCCCTCATCTTAAGTAGAGGCATTTGCGTCAGAGTGATGGGGTACGGGATGGCAAACAAAAAGAAGGAAACGCTGCAAAAATTCCTTCCCTTCAGCACCCCCGAAGGGCCCTAACTTCCGAATTTAAATAAGATATATTAGTTATCAACAGCAGCAATTTCAGGATTTAAACAAAAATGTAACTTTGCTAATGCAAGGATGGAAAATTCCAAATAAGAGAAGACTGTTCCTTGTTAAAAATTATTTGGCATCCAGAAAGCACCATAAGTTGTTAGACTGTGGAATGAACTGTGAAGAACTTTCTCCCTTCAGAAATATTTGTAATTTGTAATTCCAGCTTCCCAAAAGCATTGACATTTTTCTAAAATCATTTATGCTGTATGCATCGTCATTGTTACTATAATTTTTGTTGTTACATACTGTGTAAATATGAAAAGGCATAGAGATTCGAGGATACTAGAGGATACTCTAGAGTAGCATTATGCAAAATGTACCCTGAAATAAAATAATTGAGAGTAAGCTGAAGCATTACAACTCTTCAAACTGATTTTTTTCTTAAAATAATGCTCGACAAGGGGATGAATTTCAAAAAAAGCAGATATAACCAACCTCTAACCGACACAAAGCAGAAACCAAAGTGACTATTTTAGCAGTATTTCTGAAGCTAGCGGAAACATTTGTCATTTCAATGTTCTGATATATTCCTACAGACGAAACATACAAACAGAGTTAAATAAAACAAAACTGGAATAGAAATGCACTGAAAGTAACTGAAAGAACAAAAGTGACTTGGGGGAGGGGGTAGATTCAAAAGAAAAGGAAGATTCAAATTCAAACTTGAGGTCTATAACATAATCTTTGACTAACCACTTCTATACACAGTACTCTACACACATACACAGACTCTCTGTGCTCCACAGCTTACAATGGAGCCATTATTACAGCACTGGATCTCCCAATATATTTATTTTCAGATCATTTGTTAGTGGAATTAAAACAATCACAGGCTCAGAGACTGGGCCTAATTTCCAGTGGAATAGGAACCAGTCTGCGAGTCTGGATCACAGAGCCCCTAGACAAATAGCCTTCTGTTATTAGTGGTTCGCTCTCGCGCTTACTCGCTCCTCTGGAGTTGAGGATGGAAGAATGAAGCATGGAGGAGGGAAGCAGAGCTATCCAACACTCAAGAGAAGCCATCTCTGCTATGGAAAGGGAAGTGGATCTACTTGAGGTTGAGGGTCTTGCCCTGAAATAACCGATTTATAGCCCAAAGGTATTCAGTGGTAGTAGCAATGCCATCTGTCTTGTGACATCAGCCTGAAGAACGTGGAAACTTCAAGCACTTCTCCACACTTCACTAACAATGTGACCATAATATGCGGTGATGGATGGGCAAAAATGACTAAGAAGTGGACAAATACAGGGTCAAAAAAAGAAAAGTGAAACCCCTGAACAGAAGAGAAACATAAATGATGGGAGGAACAGGCGCTCTGTTCTTCATCAGTCAGCAAAGAGCAACCGACCCATTCTTCTCTAGCTTCTACAGTCAGAATGTCTCCAACGTCACTCCACCGCAAAACCACTGGTGCAGAAAGCCACAAAAAAGGGAAAGAGCGACGGCACCCTCCTGTATTTAACAGCAGAAACCACTACTGAAGCTGCAAAAAGCCCACAATGAGCGCCAACATGTAAGCAGAGCAGTCACATCTGTTTGCGAGGAGAAGTCGCAGGTCAGAACCAGGAGCCAGCGTCTGTGTCAGCAATCAAGCCTAAGAGAGTGTTACAGATTGATTCTCCCAGTTAACAGAAAGCTTGTGCAAGGTGACATTAGAGCTTGATTTATCGTTCACTTGGTTTACTTTTGAGGAACAACTCCATAGCTTTGCTCTAATCAGCACGTGCCTGGTTACAGCCAAAACACACACACGTGAACGCGCGCCAACAAGACAAATCTTACAGGACTCAAAGACATGCAAGAAAACAAACTTTAATAGGAGGAATGTGAGGCTTTGGCAAGTGCTGGCTGGACGGCCACTTTGTTCAAAGGTTACTGGAGTTTGAATTTTGGTTTAACTCTACACCGACATTCCACTTCTGCGGGAGCGATTACAGAGCAGCAGAGACAGGCAGAGTCTGGGGTGACCTCTGCTGCCATCTACTGGATGCAAGTGAAACGACAAGATGGAGAGCCTTGGCTGGTGGAAATAAAGTGAGGTGAGATCAAATCGAGTGTTTTGTTAGTTCATAAGCCAAGAAATAAATTGGAAAAATTTTTTAATTTTCCCAAAGAAAAAGGAAGTGATGTAAAACTCCTTGATACAATGCCAGGGTGCTGGTATGTGGTTGTTTTAGCACATTGCTGTGCAGTTGTTAGTGTTTTGGACAGGTTAGTTATTGCTCAAAGTAAAATACAGTCCTTAAATCATTACAACATGACGACACATAAATTAGAATTCGCCTAAAATAGATTTTTTTTAAAAATCGACATGTAGACCGAACCTGAAAGTTCTCAGCTAAAGCAGATACTTGAGGTCCCGTTGCCGTTTCTACCAAAAACAAACTTCCCTTCTCTCTTTTATTAGTAGATAGACCTGGAAATACAAAGTCAGGCTCCAGTGCAGAACAATTCATTCAAACAGTACGTTCCCAAAAGAGAGTCGATGAAGATCAACTCCAGCCGTACCCTGGATCAAGGTTTATCTCAGAGACTGGAGCAGTAGCTGAAGTTGGCGGCCAAGACCGGGTCAAACATGGATCGCATCAGCGTCAGCAGAATCTGGGTCAAATGGAAGTCCATGATGGGAGATGGTGAAGGATGCTGGGGTGGGAGGAAGAGCAGTTAACCACGTTTTGAACCTGAACAGCCACGCATGGTTAGGACACCGCCACGTGGTGATGTTGACACAAGTATGTGCGTGCATTTGACTGGGTGCTTGTGCATGCTGCAAAGCGTGTGGTTCAAAAGTTTGAACACTGTTCTGTACAATTAGCTGCTTTACGCCAGAGGCCACTGAAAGGGTAGGACAGGCACCCAAAAAAATACATAACCAAAATCATATGGTCCAGTGTGTTTCATTATCTGTTTGGCAATCTCGTCCACCTTGCATGCAACCAATATTACACTCTGGGATTAATCCTTACAGCTTATGCAAATGCTTTAAAATGGCACAAGAACTTATTTGCGCATCTGCATGGCTCTCTGTGGAGTTTTGTTACGGTCAGTAGAAATTTATGAAACAAACATGGAATATTGACCGATTGTTCCCAATTTGACTCCATCTCTTGTGCAATCCACCCTTCACCCCGTTACATGATTCCTTTCTCTTCTACTCCCATAATCTCTTCAATAAATCCCAATACTGAACACAGATGACCCACTACACCAGGAGGTCTCAAACTCCAAAGACCTAGAGGCACATGTGGTGGGCTGGCTGAAAAGTTGCAACCAGTACAAGGAGTAAATTAAAAATTTTTAGTATTCACACTTGAACTTGGTGAGAAGTATACTTTTTTTTTTTTTCCTTTTTTCATAGTAAGACACGTGTCTTGAACAGCAATTCTGTCATCATTTACACAAAGGCAGATACTTTAAAAAAAGTTTGTAACCAGGCTGTTTTAGGTCACCATGGACTTCCATTGCAGGAAAAAAACTGATTGTCAAAGGTGACCCAAAACAGCCTGGTTACAAACTTTTTTTTAAAGTGTAAATGACAGAATTTTTGTATAAAGAGTATAACTTCAATTGCATTGCTGCTTTAGATGTGTAATAAGGCATGTTGAACTGACATATACTTAGCTACTGCAATAATCCCTACAAAATCTAACCCAGAAAAATTGTCAGCTTTCAAATCTAAGCATGATGTTTCACATGTAAATATAAATCTCTTTTTTATGTGAATTTAAATAACTTCCAAAGAATGATACCACATGGCGCTGACACAAACTAAAAGATGTGAATTCCCTTTGAAAAACAAAGCCAATGATCAGAGAGTTCAAACCAAACAGTCCCCACCATCCAGATTGGACTGGTGGAAACTCACCAAGTACCAGAGCTTCGGGAGCCAACAGTTTGCTCAAACTATGGACCAGGGCGCAGGCTGATGAGAAGAGAGGAAAAAGGGACAAAGTGGAACGAAAGGCTGGGCCGGGGCAACTGGAAGCAGACCAGCAATAGAGTAAACGGGTATCTCTGATTACAACTCATGGTGTCCACATGCATTTGCTCATGAATGCATTAAAACCTGCTGGTTGAACACATACCTACTGTACCTCAGCCTACCTGGATGAATACACATATTGTATTATTCTCCAACTAGCTCTCTCCCCTTCAACATCAGAGACAAAATTAACTTTCCAGAAAGCAGTGTTGGGGAAGCTACTTTGAAACTCCAGCTTGCCAAGCTACATGCTACTCATAATTTGAAGTGATTAAAGTGCAGTAAAATTTCAATTGACCAAAATGTTACAAAACTAGTCTCAGATCCAAAAAGCACCCAACTACGTTACTCCATTAAAGCTGGTCGTTAAATTTAAAACTACACAAATACAACTAAAACTACAAAATTATATCATCTATAAAAGCAGCAACACAAATAATGAGTATTAAAGCTTAAGTGGCGAGTTTGAGTCCCAGCTCGCAGACCTTTCCCAATCCCATCCCCTATCTCTCTACCACTTCACTCCCTGTCAAACTTGATCTATCCTATCAAATAAAACGCAAATAAAATTAAATAAGTAAAATAAAATAAAATAAACACAGTGCATATACAGGACTTAGCAAGAAACATCAGCAGAACACATAGGGCCTATTATGTTACCCTTTAGCATAGGGACTGAAATGAATGAATCATTTCTTGAATCGTTTCATTTAAACAAACCGTCTGAACAAATAGTCGAATGGGTTGAATTTCCAACGCTTCATATAAGACAGAAGACCGTTTAGAAAAGCTGCTCAGCTCGCTTGGCTGTAAAGCTGCATGCACAATAAAACGTGAAATAAAAACCAGCCATGTAAGCTATACTATTCAGAAAAAAAGCTGCACAACTACAACTACTTGTAAGTATTGGGATGTAACTAACAAATGGTTCACATAATAAAACGTAAACACATTATAGCACAGCATCACACAACACAAAAACAGTGGGGGCTATTTAAACTCTTCTCTGGCATCTTTTTGGCTACGTTTATTCCACTGTTGTTTCATAATTAGCATCAGCAACTGATTGATTTTGATGCTAGTGATTAGAAGAGCATTCTGAAGAAAATGTGAGGGTGGCAAAATGAGCACTGATGATGCAAAGGTGTATTTATGGAAGTGGTTCTCAATCTTTGATTCCAAGGTCCTCTTACTGCCAATAACAATATTCAATTATCTGCATAACTTTGTGTTTGTAATTACGAATTTGAAAATATATTTTCACATACAATTTGCACCCAATAAAATAGAACTTGAAATGACTAGAAAGATGTATGCCAATGATGTAAAAAAGCCTTTGAGGTCAAGAAATCAACAAGGTTTTTCTGGATCTTCATAGAAAGGAAAAAATCTTCAAAACTAGAAATATAAAATCTGATTGCTTAGAAAATCATGAGTTCACCTCCTCCACAAGATGAGGCATCATTCAACTTTAGCAATAGTAAGGTCTAACTTTGAAACCACCACCAATGTAACTTTCACACATTAGCATCTATCATGGCTAGTTTTATTCCTTAGTGAAGAAAGTAAAGAGAATAGAAAAAAAAAAAACGAGGCCAGATTTTTATATTGCTTGGGAGATCTTAATGTCTATTTGGCGTTTCATATTCTAATGCACTCCTCACCCCATCTTGGTCTAATAACGTTAAAAGAAAGCAGAGGACTTTTCTGCATTCCAAAGAGAAATCCACTCAATTTCTCTCATATGTGTTCCCTGGGTCTTCTCCGTGTCTCTGTGCACTGTCCTTGAAGTAGTGTCCATACACAGTGTTCTACGATTCCTCTGGCATAAACAAAAGTGACCTGAAACGATCTTTGATTCGGAACAGATTGGTAGCTCTTTTTCCTCCAGACTAGATGACTAGATGGTCAGAGATAAGATAAAAGGGAAAAAAAGGGGGAAAAGCACATTAAACAACCGAAGAACAAGGACTCCATCCTTCCCTCAGAGACCTCGCGTTGAAACCCAGCTGTGACTGCCAGGTCAGCTGCGAGAACACGAGGCAGCTGTCATAGAATAGTTCTGATACACCTCCAGGCATTACTCAGACATGAGTGTTCACTCTCTCTCACACACACACCTGTTTCATGGCAGTCTCTCCGATCTTATCCGAATGCTTGCGGATGCTCTCCAGGAAGTCTTTGAGGTCAGACATTGAGACGTCTCTGATGTGCGTGCGCAGGCGTGGGATATTCTCTGACATGATGCCGCAGAAGCGATATGATCCAGCTTGAGGCAAACAACTCTCCTCCAACTGTTCCAGGGTTCGTAGTGCTGGGTAGTATCTGGCAGGAAAATAAGGCAGGGTCAGAAATTATTACAAATATCTGTTACTTTAAAAACTTCTCCACTATTAATGACCTCACATGCAAGGCTCAACAATAAGGTTTTTCAAGGAAGACAAAACAACATAATTTTTTTTAAATGTTAAAGTGTTAAAAAATATTTGATAAACATACATCTACATACATACATATTTGTACTATAATTATATCTGATGAAATGCACATTAATATTATTTAGCTTGTGTTAAAACAGTTTTGCTTGGAAGGAACAACAGTTATGCTAATTATTTCTCTCTTTGTTTCTCAATTTCGCGTTACATAAATAAACTTGAATTGAATATACACATATATACACACACACATACATATATACACATACATATACATATATATACACACACACACACACACACATATATACATATATACACATATACACACACACATACACATATATATATATATATACACATATACACACACACATACATATACATACACATATATATATACATATATACATATACACACATATATAAATACATATACATATAAATATACACATATACACATATATATATATATATATACACATATATATACACATATATATATATATATATATATATATACACATATATATATATATATATATATAAAAAATTTAATATTTAGCATTTTTATTAGGAACAGGGACGTTTCATTATTCAAGTCTGGAATTTCTTTGAATTTACAAATCCTACTGAACTTTTGAGATAATGTTAGTACAAAACTGTATGATGTATATAACACAGTGCAAGTGGTTTTTGGATATTTTATTGCAAAAATCTTTATATATATATATATATATATATATATATATATATAAATATATATATAATGTAAATATTAACATTTTATTTTTTATATTTATGTTTTTAAAT
>JAUCNO010001819.1:6998625-7030269 GCA_032353835.1 Enteromius viviparus
TGTGATGTGGAACCATTGTTTTTAAACCCTGAAAAGTGGTAATTTGGTGCTTATTTAAATAACAACTAAATAGATAATTTTGATGTGAGCTTAAAGTTGTCAAAGAACAATGTGGAGACAAGTATAGTTTGGATAGAAAAAATGTTGTGCTATATTTTGTATTACATAATGTTAGTCCGATGTTTTACTCTTTCGTTGTCTGCATTTAGCAAAAAGAATCACTGTTTTGTAAATTAGAGGGACTAACAGGTCTTGTTTTAACAATAACATAGACGTAACTTTAGTTTAGATGTTGTGGATTTGAATGTCTTCAAATAGATGGCTCTTGGTTTAAATACATGAAACTAAAAGCAATGTGTTAGACTGATTTAAATAGACTTTGTTTATAGAGTGCAAATAATGTGGTGAGAAACTAATGTTTTAAAACCCTGAAAAGTGATAATTTGCTGCTTATTTTAATTGTACCTGTTCTTAAAACATTATATTCACTAGTGATCATTCTGTAAGTATAATTCGTTTTGACACGTTTTGTTTGTTATGTGCAAAAGTGACAGTATTTGTTGAGACAATATTTTGTGCTAATAACCGTTTAGCAGTCAGATTCGCTGTTTAATAATTTTGTAAAGTAGAGGGACTAACAGCTCTTGTTTTAACAAAAAACATGGATGTAACTTTGTTTAGATGACGAGGATTTGAATGTCTTCAAATAGATGACTCTATTTAATATAAATGAAAACTAAAAAGTAATGTGTTTTACCGTTTTAAATAGACTTTTACTTATAGAGTGCGTAACAATGTGATGTGGAACCATTGTTTTTAAACCCTGAAAAGTGGTAATTTGGTGCTTATTTAAATAACAACTAAATAGATAAATTTGATGTGAGCTTAAAGTTGTCAAAGAACAATGTGGAGACAAGTATAGTTTGGATAGAAAAAATGTTAGTGCATTGTTTTACTCTTTCGTTGTCTACATTTAGCAAACAGAATCGGTGTTTGATAATTTTGTAAATTAAAGGGCCTAACAGCTCTTGTTTTAACAATAACATAGACGTAACTTTAGTTTAGATGTTGTGGATTTGAAAGTCTTCAAATAGAAAACTCTCTGTTTAAATGCATGAAACTAGAAGCATTGTGTTTAGAATAGGGGTCTGTAGCCATGACTATTTTTGTTTAAATGTCTGGATCTAGGTACTCTTCCTGATGGATCGCGGTCAACGCATGGGGAAAGGGTCAGTCTCTCAGACATTGCAGGTAAAACACTTATTTTAAAAAATCTAAAACCTGGCACACCTTGATGTGTTAAAATGTAGCTGCACTCGCTTCTGAGCATGATGATCACTGTGGTGGTAATTTTGTATGTCTAAGGATCTGACAGTTCTGGTTTTAACTAATCATAGATGGTGCTTTTTGTAGAGAAGCTATGTTTTACTCATATGACTCTTTGTATCTTTATAGGAGGGGTATTTTAAAAAACAATAGAAAATCTATTTCACTGATTAAAGCCTTTATAACCATTATTCAATATTGCTATTTGCCCCTAATCTTTTTTTAAAAAGTCTTTATTCTTCTTATAGAGACAGGACAGCCTAGCTGGGAGGATGGGTCAGCTCCTAGCAGACGCAGGCCCCTGTGGTGAAGGGCCTTAGTCCGTGCAGGCACGCCAAGCACACACACACAGACACAAACAAAACAGGTGACAAGAATCCATAAAGATATTAAACGTTGTAAAAGAAGTGATCGACTTTATCTTTTTTTACAGCCGGAGCAATAACATTCCGGAATTTATGGCAGGATGTGTCTGGGATATACAATCCAGATGTTCGGATGTACAACAGGTGTACGGTTTATTGGACAGTTTTATTGCCCCTCATTAAGTCATAAAACAATAAAAAAGCCATAAATCAGGGTCATAAATCACCTTTTTGTCATTTGCCGTATGTCCTTTACTACTCATATACTTTGCTCCTTTGTTCCTTTCTCTGGTTATTTTGTCTTTGTTTTTTGTTTTTTTGCCTTTGTGCGTCTCATGAGGCTAAAAACGGCTAAAGACCTATGCGTCGACTTTTTTTTTTTTTTAACTGGTAGCATAACTGAAAGTGGCAGGTTTGCCTGCACCTTGCCGTACATCCAATCAGGTACAGTAACACCGCAAATATGCAAATTAGAACGTAAGTCCGGGGTTTAGGAATGTGCAGTGTGAAACGTCTGTTAATGAATACCCAGGATTAACCCATAACCCCAGGTTTAAGGTAAGCAGTGTGAAACATGATTACAGATAACCCAGGATTCCATTTATCTGGGGTTTATGATAACCCTGGGTTAACAACTTCAAGTGTGAAAAGCCCTTATATGAACATGAATTTTACTCTAAGTTCTTACTAAGAAACATGAGCATGTTAACATTTTCAGTTTATGTCTTGTACATGCCTGGCAGCACAGGAAAAATGTGATCGCGACGGCACAGTGTACCTTCTGTCTAGAGTTTTAACGAGGTGTTTAACCCGCTTCACTGTAGCCAAGGGAGTCATATCCTTTGCGATGTACAGAGACCGGAAGTGCCTGGCAGAAGCCCCTCCCATGACGAAAATTCGCGTTTGCTGTGAAGTGAATTTCACGCGTGAATGAAGCAAGTAAACTCAAAATGTTCAAGCGTCCAACTACGCATGAATAGTGTGATTTATTCATGCAAGTCGCGTCTGTTGTCTACATAGGGTAACGTAACGGAGCGGGTCACGTGACTCCACACGCGGTATTGTTTTTAAAGGGAAAGTAATCAAAATAATCGTCCTGGAAAAATTTGATCGCTTATAGGTTCTGAATGTCGATTACGATTACTTTTCGATTAATTGCCCAGCCCTATACTGAAGTCTAAACACATTCAATACACAAAAAAGCCAAAAATGCTCCAACACTGCACAGCAACACTACTAAAACCCTAAAAAGAGGTGCACATATAGTGCAGATTCCAAAAAACTAGTTGCAAAAAAATAGCTACATGCAAACTAAAACAGTTGTCCATTTTAACAGATATACAAACTCGCTTACTTGTGGCAGCTGTAGACTTTCCCATGGTTGAAACAAGATACCTTCTAATGTTCATTCCAGTTTATTTCATCATACACAACCTTGTTTGAATTTCTTTTAAACAAAAATTGCAAACATTAAAAGCAGAGACTTTGTTTCATACCTACAGTAACCTGCTCTGTCTTGTCTGTCAGTGCACTGTCAGTGTCCTCTTTGCTCTGCGATGTATTTTTCAATATGTGAGAACATGATGTGGTGTGAAAGTACCATGTCTTGTCAGACAGTAACTAATGAGGCAGATCTTCGCAAAGAGTCGATTTAATTTTTCCTTTATTTATAATGCTGCATCTCCTATGCTACCCTCATTTTGAAAACCTCTAAAATTAGTGATTCTACTTTTAAAGTAACACTTAAAACACTGAAGAAAAAGACTGAAGATCAAAACTGCAAGAACCGCAAAAGATTTATTTTTATAAATAAATTTTTTTTGTTTTGTTTTGTTTTGTTTTTAGAGCATTATAACTTGTTCACAATTAAATCAAAATGTGCATTTAGATGATAGATTGGCCTGTTGTGAATTTCCATTTCATGGCAAATTTAGAACTACCAGATATCTTGGGAAGGATGAGTGTACCAAGACAGATTTTTCTTTCTTCTATGTGTGCATTATGCTACAGTGCTTAACCATAGGAATGTAATCACAAGTCCTGACGTGTGTGCATGATGCACATTATGAAACAGCCATTGACTTCTTCTATAGAGCGTTGAAAACTACTTGTACACTACAGACCGCAAATAGCAATTTCTAATACTAGCCATAACCAGTTCATTTACATGAAATGACCAAAATAATCAAATAATTATAGTCTGGTCGGAGCAGGAGTGCAGGCAGAGCAGTCAGGGAAAACTGACTCAGTAAGGCAGACCAACCCAAGTCTTGTAAGGTCTTCATATAGGGCCAAATATAGTTCTCACACACACTTAGGAGATTCATTTAAACACTATGTGATGATTACAAGTCTGTGCACATGAGAAAGAAAAACATGTATTGAAAGAGACATCGATTATCACATGGACGCAATATAACACAGACAGTCCATGGTGCAAATGCTGCTGCCAATTAACACTGTTTCTACTAACAAAAAACACACTGTTTTTGTGGGAAAACAGGTCACATTCACTGGCAGCTGTGGCACAAAAAGCAGAAAATTTCAATCTTTAGAAAGAAGCACTAAAATAGAGAAATGAGGATGGTAAACCGCTTTAAATCACCAGATTAAAAGTAAACCACTATCGAATGTATCTTGACACGAGAGGCATTTAAAAATGGCAACAAAAATGCTCAAAAAGTCATCTAAATTAAGAAGATAAGAAAAAGACAGCAGAAATAATGCTCAAGAGACAAGGGGGGAGGTTGTTTCAGCCAACCATTACAAAAATGCTGTTATTGATTAGCTTGTTTACAGTATATTGAGCCTTGTCTGGAAATGTGTTGTGCCATCCATTACAAGGCATCTAAAAGCACATCAGAATGCGAGAGGCCCTGCAATCCTTTAGAAACACACAGAGAACACACAGTCCATTAGATCCACACAGCCAATTAGCAAACCAAAGTGATGTACCCTTGCTTTCCTACACAACGTGACCTTACAGTGTAATACACGGGACGTCTCCATGTTGAGGTCCTTCCAATGTGCAGTGAAGGTAATAGTTTAGTTATAGGAAGTGTTTATGCTAGTAAACAAATAAAGTCCCAGCAGAGGGTGTGAGTTTAAGAAACTGTTATCAGTGTCCCCCACAACACCCTACTAGCACCACAATTCGCATCAATAGTTCCACAACATGTAAAACAAACTATTAACAAAGTAATAGGAGCTGGATTAAATTAGTGATTGGTAGTAGTATACAAACAACATAGTTGACAGATGCAGGTCAGCTATGTGGAAGTTAGTGGAAAAGGTACACTTATTTTTACTGTGCTGAAAAAAAAAACATTATGCTCTGCAGGTTATGTGTACTTGCTCAAGATATTGTGAGTTTAATCATCACAGATCAAATTCATTGCAGATCTTCACAGCTTCAGTAGAGTCTTTATGCTTTTCGTCCTAATGAGGGACCAAAAACAACCATAGGCCATGGAAGATAAACTAAAGCTGAACCAACTAACCTAAATAGCCTTATTTACTACTGGCTTGTTGTTGGTTTCATTTTTTTAACCATTTTTGAGAGACTTTTCCGACATTTAACTTTCATTTGTGGTTTGCAAATGTACCTCAACCTAGTTTCTACTATGCTATGCTAATTTGGGTGACAAATGATTTTGACTTTTATAAGCAACTTATTTGTCATGTCCAATGAAAACAAATGTGTCATCAAGCTCTGACGCAGAAATACACGTTAGGAAAAATCTGTTTTGAGAAGTTAACCTAGGTTACTTCCCTAAATACAGTGGACAGCAACAACATAACGTTACTCAAATATCCGCCTGCTCTCCGGGAGCCATGCAGGGGGACATGTGAGAGGAATACTAACTAAAACTTTCTCCAAACCGCTACTGAGCACCTCCTTTACCAGCATGACAACTTGAATGGAAGATTTCCTGGCAAGTCTATGAGTGAGAAGTTGAGGGAACAAGGAGAACAGCCTCTCAGGGAACCTTTGAACCAAAATGTCACATCGCACCCCGAGCACAGTAGCCTCCGGTACGGTTAACGAAGACTTACCGGAGTGTTGGCCCGATGCAGTTAGTGTCTGTGCTCTCAATCTCACGCAGGATTCGCTCGTGCTCTGCCGCTGTCTCCGCGCTCGCCATCTTCCATAACCTCGCGACGCGCTCTCGAGAACAAACACAGCGTCCAGAGCGCGCGCTCGAGCGAGAGAGAGAGAGAGGGAGAGAGAGGGGGAAAGACTGGAGCTTTTACTTCCGGTATTACTGTTGAACGATTCATTAAAGCAAAATAAGTTTTAGAGTGGACGTAGCAGTTGTATTTATCTGTAATACTGCAGTGCATACGGAGGAGACATTTATTTATGAACCCAATTTTTATTATACGATTATTAGAATTACTTGTCACAGTAAAATAAAAAATAAACACAGGCTGTTTAATGAGGGAAATATGCTTAAAGTCAGTTATTGAATTAATGCATGACACAATATGAGAATTTTTATGCTAATTATTACAACCCCTGCGTGATTTCAACTCAAAACCCTGCACTGCAAGACAGCGACATCTTGTGCTTCATGTAGACCTATCAAACACACCACCATTGGATATTAATAATTATTAAACGTGACATGGACATGATTCAGGGCTTTAAATTCTATTAAATTAATATTTACCTTTTTATAATTATATTTTATTTAGCATAATTATTTGTGCCTTTTAGCACTGAAGATAGTCTAGCAAGGACTAAAACGTTTGCTTTTGTATGTGGACCTCTTTTTTAACTTTGCCTTTTGACCGGATTGTTTGCTTTTTGTATTTTCTCTACTGATTTAATCTATACATCCAATTATTAATATAATATTAATATTATTTTATAATATTATTAATATTATTAATATAATATTAATTATTAATATTCTTTCTTATCTAATTGGCGCAGAATTTTCACCGTTTTTCCTCAATAATTTATTGCATCATCACAGTCATTATCATAAAAGAAAACGTTTTGGCTGACATTAATTTTTGAATGATAACCGTTGTCCATAGCAAAAACGCTTTAACTGACCACTCTCCTGGTAAATACAATTATTTAAATCATCCCTTTTTCATGTAGACTATTCGTTTATTGGGCCATCATTTTAAAGAGGGTTTCTATACATTTTATTAGGGCTGAAACGTTATGTACACAACAATACCTGTGTTTATCTCAATAAAGTTGTTATTCTTCACGCTGTGTGAGTAGAAGGTGATTTGCTCTTGCGCTTCTACTCCAAGCAGCACGGGCGCGTGCCAGGACAGCAGCAGGAATCCAAACACAGATCCAGAGCACCCGGAAGACTCACTACACCGACAGACTCCAGAAATCGGTAGGCAGCTCGATAGCTTAAATATTAATAGTTAAACAAATACACGACGCGATTAAAAAGTAGTACTGACGCTTTAAAAAGTTATTAACCAGCGGTCGTTGGACGGCACAACCTCTTTTTTAAGAGTTTGGGGTGACACCGAGTCTCAAAGTTGTAAGCAGAAGTTCTCTGTTGATCCCCCGTTTTTATATGTGACCGTGAGAAATTACAACCGTATCTTAAAATGTAATAACTGTGGTTGTTGCCATCATTATACGTAACTCGACAAACATATGATACGTTATTAGCGTTTGCACAACTAATTTTTAAAAAAGCCTGGTGTTGGTGATACTGTTATTGTTTTGTTTACTGTCGGATAATGCAGGCTATTTTTTAACAGCAGCTGTTAGAAATATGTCTGTGGTCAGTTTACACTATAAACGATCGCGAGTCTGTGAGTTCAGACCATAACACTTTGTTTTTGGTCTTATTTTGGTGATGGTGGCTCAACTGCGCAACAGTGTTTGTCTGTATTAATCACGCAGTGTTGCATCGTTTGTCTCTTTAACTGTAGCTTAAGAGGTTATATTGTTGATCCTGACACTGCTCGGAGCTATTTCATAATGTGAAATAACACACAAAAGGCAACAACCAATGTTTCTTTTTCTTAAAAAACAAATTTAGAAATGTGCATAAATGAAAGAGTAATTCATCAATCATCTTTTTCTTTTAACTTGCAGTTTAATCATGGCACAAATGTTCAGTATCTCTGACAACGAGTCCGAGACATCGGAAGACCATGAGGAATCAGGCCAGATGAAAAATAACCGTGAATCACCAAAGAGAAAGCAGCATCTGACTGTGCCAGATAGGATGAAAGGTGAGTCAGTCTCAAGGGCCTGTAGGATAGTTACAAGAACACACGTCATTTCTGTTGTATCCTAGATACGCAGCACAGTAGACTGCAATTGCAGGCAAAAACGGGAATGTAGCACATTGCTCCAAATCTCAAACATGTTTTTTTTTATTTCATATTGATAAACTCTGGTGGCATTGGTTTTAGCTTGAAAAACCAATAATGAAACTAAATTATTTCACATGAAGGCATGCTTTAAATGCCTAAATATAAAATGTCATTGTAGGCGAACAACTAGGGAGACACAGGAATCTTTCCATGAATGATGAAGACCTTTTGGAGACTGGGGCAGCAGATGAAGGCGATTTGGTTGGAGGCGATCCTTTCAGGCCAAGATCTCGCTCGGCTCCTCCTTCTTTGTGGGCAGCTAAGAAATATGGCCAACAGCTAAGGAGAATGAGTGACGAGTTTGACGTCCTCCTTGATAAAGGGGTAAGGAAGCCTAGTTTCATTAAGAATAGTGATCAACTTCAAGGCAAACTAAAACTGTTTAACCTACTTATTAAACAACGGAAAGTTAAAAGGGCTTTTTTTTTAATCTCTTACAGATGAAGAGGGTGAAGAGCGCAGGAACAACGCGCCAGATGCGGCAGTCCCCCAGCTGGTTGGCCTTCCTTTGGAGTCACAAAGAGTCTGATGCTGAGTCGCGCCCTGCAGAGTGACTGACAGTGAATGAATAACGAATGAAGAGAGAAAAGAGAACTACTGTACATAACAATTGGTGGCAGAAGAAAAGGATGCACTGCTGTGAAGAGAAGGAAGAAATCCATTGACTGGTTTTAAACCCTTTTAATGAACTGCACTGGGACCCTTGACTGTGGAAAAGCATAATCGGTTTCTCACTGGCATGTGCTAGCCCACAAAAATGACAAAACCGGAGAATCTCCATTTTTCTTTGAGCTCTGGGAATATTATGCAGTAAATCTCATAAATGTGAGAAAGCTGGAAATCAGATTGTTTCAATCTTAGACTTCCTGTCACTCTGCAACATCGGTTTCCATACTCAGATTAAATCAAAAGACATTGAAGGTATTTTATTATACATTATCTGTTAAAGAAATTTTTACAATATTTTCAGACTGTCAGCTGTTTAAAAAAAAACTTTATACTGTAAATGGACTTTGGCCACTTTGAATAGTCCTTTTGCTTTATTACCATGCTTGAGTCATACAAATCTATTGAAAGTTTCTACAACAAGCACTAAAGTTTAAAAACAACAATGGGTCTAAATACTCAAGAGAGCAGGGGACAAATCATTACTGGTATTACTTGAACATAACAGATTTTCAATGCATTGTAACTTTTTTATTAATTAAAAACAACATGTTAATGTGATGTTATTGTTTGTAACCAATACAGCATATGAAGAAACGAATAAAACACTTTCAGCACAGGTTGTTCTTACTTTTTTCTGAAATATAAAATGTAAGTACTGTTCTTCATGTAACAGAATTTGGCAATATATCAAACTCCATTTCTTTACTTATGAATTAGTCACACTCCTTTGTTTTATGCAAGGTTCACCAGAAATTGTAAACGGAGGTTGAACTTAGACACACAGATTAAAAAAACACTCCCAATACTATTCCATAGTTAGCTAAATAAATGGAATCTATAGGAATTTGCTAACGCTTCAGTTGTTTTACTTTTGGTTTAATATACTGTTTACCTCAGAACATCTCTCACAGTACAAGTGGTCTAGTAAGTAGTTGGAAAGTCCAAAACTGAGTTTTAGTCAATGAGTTGTCTTTAAGACACTTGTGTTGGATCCCAGCAGAACTTCTCCCCACAGTCAAGAGCAGAAAGCCTTTCCACATCCTCCTCACTAATCTCAAAGTCAAACAGACGTCCATTCTCCTCCACACGAACCCGCTCACAGGATTTTGGCAGCACTGGAATGTTCTGTTGTATGGCCCACCTCAGCAACACTTGGGCTGATGTCCTACCATACTTTTTGGCCAAATTCAGAACCACATGGTCTGACAGTAGAACCCCGGTTCCAAGAGATGAGTATGCCTGAAAACACACTCCTCTTTCCTTACAGAGTGTCCTCAGGTCCTTTTGAAGCAGCTTTGGGTGGAACTCCACCTGAAGAACTGCTGGGGGCACTTTACAGCTCTTCAGTAGCTCCTGCATGTGTACTACTGTGTAATTAGACACCCCAATGGCCCGAAATCGTCCTTCGGAGTAGAACTCCTCTAAGACTGTCCAGCTTTGAGCACGGTTTTCAGGGTTTCGTTTATCCCCCGCTGGCAGCCCCTGAGTACCTGGCCAATGAATAAGATATAGGTCAATGTAGCCCAATCCCAATTGCTCTATGCTCCGCAGGCAACCATCTCTGGCTTTCGACCCCTGATCTTTGGGACCCAGTTTACTAGTAATAAAAACGTCTTCTCGAGAGAGGTCATGTTTGGGAAGCAGACATCGGAGGGCATGACCTAATTGTGCTTCATTATGATACACTGCTGCAGTGTCAAAGGCCCGGTAACCAGCTGTCAAAGCTGCATCCACAGCATTATAAGTGTCCTCTTGACCCTGCAAACGGAAAGTGCCCAGTCCCAACAAAGGCATCCGAGTCCCAGTGTTGAGAGTTACAGACGGCTGGGGGTCAGTCATTTAGAGAGAAGGAAGCCTTATTTTGGAGACTATAAAAGCTGTAATGCATTAAGAAGCATGTGCATTAATAATAAGATAATAAAAATGAGATTGAGATGATAAAATTGGATCAGCAGAAACTTTAACTCACCTTGCCGGGTTTTTTAAAAACGAAAAAACTAACGTGGACCAGCGAATTCAACACGGTCAAGGTTCAATGATCTTTTCCACGTAAATAGCAATACTAATTTATCTATGTTCTACCTGTAACGAGTAAGCGATAAACATTGTCAAACAGCCTTATCTATGCCGAGTTCTGTACAACTTGCTCAACCTAACTTTATCATGTGACAATAAAGGGGCGGGACATACTTCTGTGGTTGGAACTCTCGTCACCATAGTGATAGCAGCGTTTTGCTTCTCACTCTGGATGTCGCATTTGACCAATCAGAGATTGTTTTCATGACCTGTGGGCAGGACTGCTGATAGCGCCTGACAGGCCCGCGCTCTTTTTTAACGTTCTAAAACTGTTGGCGCGAAATACTTGAGGCGTTACGGTAACTTATACTTTTGTTTATTAACCAGGTCATTGCCATTTAACATTTTAAACGGTTCTGTATTTGTATGTAATTTTATAAATTACAAAAACTCAGGGAAGTGATCATTTGGCCTAGCAAGCAGGAGTTGTTTAGTAATCTGGATTTCTGTAAACTATGCACATATAAACATAAAACATGTCTTTATCAAATAGGTAATATCATCTTTCTTGTTTAATGCTTTTCCCAGTGAAGGTTCCATTTAGATTTAAGAGTAACAATGTCAATCCAGGCCTTTTCCTTTCCTGTACCTGAGACCAGATTTTTTCAGGCTGGACAAGAAGTCTTTAAATTCAAGATAAGAAGAGGAGACAAGAGCAGGCAAGACCATGCAAGTTTATTAAATTTGTTTAATGTGTAGTATACTATATTACTTTGAATACCATGTTTTATCTTTCAAATATACCTTAACCTTTACAAAATAGCCTACAGTTTGATATTAGATACAAAAAGAAGTTATTTCTTTAGAAATGTCTAATTTGGATATTTTTTATAGCATTCAGGAGGAAGAAATGCCGAGTGGAGCCCTAGTCAGTGAGGAGCTGGAGGTTTTGTTTTTTTAGGATCATTTTGAATTCAGTTTAGTAAACCATGGGAAGATTTCATTCCTAATCTGATTTTGTTTTGCAGAATGCTGTGCGTGCGGTCCTTGCAAACCTGGATGGTCTTCACCCCTTCACCACCCAGCATTTCAACATTTTTCCTTGTATGCTTCTCTGAATATAACCTATATAACCCGAAAATGAAACTGTATTTCCAAACCTGTAGAGCTGTAATATTTCTAATCCAAACCGTTCTGGTCATTAGACATGTTGTGTTTTTATGTTTCACAGAAGAAAAAAGTAATACATGAGGTTAAGCAAATCATAACCAAAGTTTTATTTTATTGAACTATCCCTTAAATGTAAGGAAAAACCTGTCTTGACTTTTGACTCTTTTTTAAATATTTGTCATTGCATTGCATTTAGAGTCAGTTAAATTAAAGATGATAATAACTACAATTTATACAAATAATGTACCATTACTTACAGACAAAAGTAAATGGGAACAAGTGTCCAAAATGAAGTTCGTAAAAGAGGGTGCAAAACTGTCTCCGTACCCCTTCCTTATCACGTTGTATGTGGAGTATCGTGAACCAGCTTTTCCATCTGCAGGTGGGAGTCCTCTCAGTGTCACCTTTTCACTATGACACATGATTCAAACTGACTTAATCTTTGACTCTTTTTCAGCGATGAAAAATACCAACGCCTGGAGCACACCGGTGAGTGTCGTTTGTTAAATATTAATTTCATATGATGAAATTATTTTGTGTTCAAAACAATTCCATACTTAATGTTTTGCCATGGAACTGGATTCCTGTCATTGTGATAGTCAGAAGCTGACGAAAGTAAATGTAAATGCCCACAGCCAAAGGAAAACCAGTCTACATCGAAAAGTGCACAGTGTGCTAGTGAGCCAACGAGGACAGACCAAACCACTGCAACTGATCATCCAGAAGAGGGCACTATGATCCAACACAAGGATAACAGGCAAACCCCAGAGTGCTTTCAGTAAGTGTGTTGGTGTGCTGCTTTCTTATATATGCTGCATGAGGTAATAAATCAATGTCAACTCTTGTCCTTCACCTATGCAAGTCTTTCACTCAAAGTAATTTTTATTCCAACGCTTCAAATCTTGCTGGATGCATAATGTGACGATGCGAAAATAATACAACAATAGAACAGGCCCAAACTTCATCGCATGACTCATATAGAGTAAACAGATGCCAGTCATTTAAAAGGCCGTAAAGAGTGATGATGAAACCAAGCCGTACAATTAAAAGATGGTGTTTATAAATACTTTTTTATGAGACCTTGCTGTCAAGCACAAGGAGACATTTGTGGGATTTTCCACTTTGTCTTCAGTGATGGTTGATAAGCTGATAAGATTGCTGACCCGAGTGATGAGTTGTTGAGTCACATGCAGCAGTTATGAAACAGCAGAGCAGAGGAGCCTGAGCATGGGGCGCCATCTCAATGAAGCTGTCACTCAATCCGCAGGCAGAACATAATAATTTAGCTGTTAAAATAACATCCCATCTCATCCAATTCCTCCGCATAGAAAGAGCTGCACAAATCAATAAGCAAGCAGAGAACAGAATTTGACATGTACTTTTAATTGCGTCATGTCCTCATTTTGTTTGTGGTGGGCGATGAGAAAATTGTGATGTTGGTTCATTCTGGCGAGGACTCCAGCAATTCGCTGGAGTTTACACAACTCACCTACTGCAGAATCGCAAATAGATGTCTTTTCATAGGAAATCTGTGTATGTGTGCAAGCCCTCAGGCTCATACGCTTGCAGACTTGCCTAAAACAGGTCTTCTGTTTTGATGTTAAATGTGCTGGAAAAGGGAACAGGAATCAGATATGTCAAAAAAAGAGAACAAATAGATCTTTCTCTCTTTCAGGGAGTCCCCTTCCTCAGCCAGTGGTGCAGAAGAGATGGTTTGTGGCAGTGAGGTTAGTGGATGAACGTGTGTTTTGGGGAGCCAGTTTTTCTCTCCATCACTTACACACACACTGTCTCAATTGTTAATCATTTTTAATTGCCCCTGCAGGGTGCACAATCTGACATATTAGCTCATTCGGGTGGCATAACTACTCCATTATGTTAATTATAGCAGCTGATAAAAATAAAAAACCTGTTTTAGGTACTTTTCATTTGTGAGGACATCCATCATTGGTATGTTCTTGATTTCTCACTCGTTTCTGTTGTGTTGTAGATTCATGCTGATTCACCTGGGACTTGTCTCCCAGCACCAGATGTGAATGATGGTATTTCATATTCCACATATCAGTGTCTTTCCTAATATATTGGCGATCCAACCCAAGTAATGTAGGCTGAGATGGGCCTTTTGAATCCCACAATTCTGCTCACAATTTTGTTCTGCTATTAGTCATCAAATCACTTTCCTTTTCGAGGTTTAAAGGGACAGTTCAGCCAAAAATGATAATTCTGTCATTATTTACACTTAAACTCTTGTCATTCCAAACCTGTATGCATTTCTTTCTTCTGTTAAGCACAGAAAAAGATATTTTAAAGAACGCTGGTAACCAAACCATTGACATAACCACTGACTTCTGTATTATTAAAGAAACTTGAATCGAAGTCAAGGGCTATCGCCAACTGTGAAAGGTGAATAAATGATGTAAATGATGACACAGTGTACATTTTTGGGTGAACTATTCCTTTAACTATCAAAGAATTAGATCAATTTATTTGTCAACTTGTATGGAGTTGTAACTAGAAAGCTGGGTGACCAATGATGTAGAAGAATTCAGAGGTAGCGAATGAAAAGTACTCAAGCTGAAACTTTCATTTACTTAAAATCGGCTAAAGTCTCAGAACCATGAGATAACAAGCATCAATGTTTGATTTTAATTGTTAATTTCACTATGATTTCTGTCAATATTAAAGATATCAAGGTCACATTTTCACACAATGTTCTTTACCTTATGAAAGATGATTTTATGTATAAAAAAATGACAATCAAGCTTATTATTCATTGATAATGCTGTCAGTAGAATCTGTGATAGTTTTGGACAAATATTTAAAATGATCAGATATTGTCCAGTTGTACATTAATTAAAAATAATCAAATAATGTAAAGTAAAATGTTTAAATTTTTTAATATGTTGTTTAGCTGCCCCTGAAAGTCCTGACCCAAGTTTAACAACTGGACAGAACACTGGGATCATCAGTAGAATGGCCAGGTGAGATATTAAATATAAAGTCAAATCATATTATTGTATTTTTAAACTAAGCAGAATGGAACTGTCTGCAATTGAAGTGTTTGAATCTGCACAAAGTTCTGAATTTAAAAACTCAGAATGGACATAATGTTTTCACAGCTGGCTGTCTCTGTTCTTCCGTAAGAGTCCTGCAAATTAAAACGTCCAAACCATTGTTCCTTGACACTTACAGAGAAGAAAGAAAAAGCCGTTTACCTTTTAAGCTTCTTTGAGTATTTAAATAGCACCTGGTTCATTTGTGCTCCGTTCTGTTTGTGTAATTCTTCAAAACGTATCGATAATGGTTCTAACTGTGTTCATGCAAGTGTTTCAAATATATACTAATATCTCAAACGGTTGCTGTGGGTGAAAATTCCTTTTGTGGCATGTCACTGTCAGTAAGCCTGAAATTACATTGTATGTTCTATGATGTGCGTTCACCTGAATAGGGTCGTTAGAACAGCGAGTTTTGCTGGCTTTTTTGTGTTTCTGTGTGTCTGAGTGTGTGCATGTTGTTGCAGCGTTCACTAAATTGAGTGTGTGTGTGGCAGACCACTCTCAAGAAGGTGAGGTCATCGGCCAAGGCTATACACGCCCGATCCTCTTGTCTCAAAATCCACACCTGCTTCTGACTGCCTTCCCAAATTATTACAGGATCAAAGAAGAATTAGTTGAAGCTCTCCTGTATCTGTCAAAGACTTCTAACTTTGGGTTCATGACTCAAGAAAAAGCCCAGATTTATCTCTCTTGTTTTTATTTTCAGAGTTTACGTATCACTGTAACCTGGATACCAGTAGAGTCATGAAGAATTAGATTATTAATACATCCGCTTGCACTTTATAGCAGCTGCCAAAACAACAGGAGAGGGCATGGCCTCACGTTTTCACGTGATGAGCTGATTATATTAATATCTCGACTTTTAAACCTCCGTGTCAATCAAGCTCTGAAGTTTTTTTTTGAGACGCTGGCCCTGTATAAATCGTAATATCTTATTATAATTACTCTCCATTCTGTGATAAAAACCCTGGAGACCTTGAAGTATGAATCATGCTGAGCATGTGTGTTGTGGGGAGGTGGGTTGAGAGGATGTTGAATTATGTCATCCATTCCTTTTCCAATGACATAATGAAGTGTGCGTGTTAGAAAGTGAATGGATTAATAGCAGTTTGCTAGTATAGTCAGCACCCAGGAATGCATTGTAAAGGACTTTCATTTAGCTTTTGCACCAAAATAGCATCAGGATCTATGACCGCATCAGCATCAACAACAACATTACATACAGCAAGTACATGCACATTTCTTTAATGAATACTGTTAATCAGCAAAGATTAATTCAACTCTCAAAATAAATCATTCTTTCTATTCACTAAAAAATTATGAAAAATAATCAATGTTATATATCATCTAACACCAAAGACTATAGAAATGGTTGTTTTGCAATCACAATAATAAATTACATTATTACAACTTTTTTAAAACTGTAATAATATTTCACAATATTACTGTTTTGTTGAATTTGTTTAGATGCTTTACAATATTATGCTGTATTTCAAACTTGCATTTTTGTACTTAACAGTAATACAAAATATGGTTGGTAACTAATCGGGTTTTGGGGCATGAGTAATATAAAGTGACTTATATTTTATTCATAATATTATCTGGTAATGTCAATAACGCTAATTTAATGATAGTGTCTGTTCATGCTTCATGAAATAAGTTTCAAACAAAGACACAACAGAACATTTGCATGTCGCTGAGGAACACAGTGCTGTTTCGTCACTGGAATGAATTAGAAGAAAACCCCTGGTAGCTTTAGTTTCAGCATTATTTATGCAGTTGTAATGCAGTGCATTTGTGTTTATGTAACCTCGGAATTGCATTAAACAGTATGTGAATACATATAAATACTACTTCAGATTCAGCTTCTGTGCCACATAAAGCAAAGATGGATTTTAGATACTGAATTGATAACATTCCTATAGTGCGTTATTATTATTAATATTGAATTAATGTAAGAAATACACGAAACATCAAATTAAGATTGGTTTAGGGAAGATCATGTAAAGTTTAATTTGTGTCACAGTGGTTTAGAAAAATACAATATTTTTATTTTTGTTTAATAGGCTATCACCCAAAATGACCTTGGCTTAAACATGAGCAAATATAAATAAATGTTTAAGATGATGTTTCAAATAAGATATTTGCATGACCAAAAATTAACTTTAAATGTCAGCTCAGTCAACACAATATATTATGCAGTGTTGTTCTCTTAATAACCATGCATAATTTTCAGTTTTATAGAGGTCCAAAAATCCATTTGATCAATGAAATCTCTGAACATTTCAAAATATTTAAAAATGTTTATATTGTTTACCATGCAGTCTGCATATTCCCATGAATTGTTCAGATATTGTGCATTGATTTAAAGACCTTAAGTAGTTAGTTTTGAGATGATTTGGCCCTATCATGCATGACAAAGACCAGAGCACGAGAGATGAAATCACATGCAAAAAAAAAATTATGAAGTTAGACAACATCAAAAGAAATGGGATGGGAAAGGAAACAACAGCAAGTTCAGTGAAACAGAGGAATAATGGCAGTGGGGAGGGTCCGGTTCTTCACATCCACATGCACGAGGACACACTGGTAAGTGGGTGTGACTATGCTGGAAGCTGAGGGCTCAGTTCTACCTGCACTACATATATGTGCTCTGTGAGAGAGATCTTCACACCTGCACACCTGTCTGAGGTCAACATCTCATCTGAACACTTTGGCTTTCAAGTAGGATCCACATCTACAGGTACAACTTTGCCTTTGTCTGACTTTTATAAATGCAATATGGTATGAGATTGTATTGATGATGTCTTGGAGTTTATTAATGTAAGATTTTAATGGTGATTTTTCTATGACTTATTATTTATACTGTAGACAAAAGTTATTTCTGAGACTTTTACCTGAGGGGAAGTAATTCTTTTAATTCATTTATTTATTTATATTGTTTAATTTAATTAGTTTAAATTAATTTCAATTTGATTTGTATGTACTTTAGCATGTAGATTGTTGGATAGATATCTAAAATTTATATATGTTGCCCAATTAAGTTTATTATGCAAGGCAAAAAGAAAGTAAGAAAGTATATAGTCTAGCTTATAAAAATAAATGTATCCAAGTTTATTTATATTTGGGTATACTACGAATAAAAAGACTAATAGAAAAACAGAGAAAGGAACGGAGTAGCCTACAAGCATATTCTGATTATATTGGATAAAATAAAAATAATTGTTCTGAATTGTTTCATATATTACACATGCACACTACATAATAAAATATAGTTAATATTATACTAAATAAATACAAACCCGTTCACCGCATGGAAACCTTCGCACACATTGTGACGGGGAAAGTGGCAGATTAATTTTCAGATTATTTAGACAACTCTTCATAATTAACTCCCAAGACAATAGTCAGGAAAGTCTGGTCAATTCTGACAGTTCGCAAGGAAATTATTCTTGTAAAGGGCAAAATGACTTAAATGTTTATGTAAACGCTATGAAATCATTTAGTAAAGTCTTGTACGCCATTGGTCATTGGTTTATTAAAGTTGACCGCAGATTCTAGGTTACGAGAGAAGTGTATGAAAACAAAATTACTGGTGATATGTCCTAGTGGTATTTCTTGAGTGAATGGTTTAAATAGTCGTAACTCTTGCAGGTTAACATCACCATGTTCCGCTGCGTAACATCTGATCCGACAGCGCTTCTGTTGCCTGTGGTTCTGTTGGCGTTGCTAATGCCTGTTAGCTGGAGTTTTCAATCCCTGACCCCTGGCTGCCACCTTTACCGTGAGCGGAAACGACCTCATATTTATGAAACAATCAAACTTGTTATTTTGAAAAAAGCACTAATTAATTTACCCCTCACACAGCATTCAACGTGACCATACGGACCGACAAGAGAGGGACCTGTCGAGGAACGCAGCTGGTGCACGCGTGCGTGGGCTACTGTGAGTCCAGCGCGTTCCCCTCGCGCTACTCTGTGCTGCTGGCCTCCAACTTCACGCGCAACGTCACGTCTGCTTCCCGCTGCTGCACCATTAGCAAGGATGCCAAGGTACAGCACTGTCACCATCGACTAACCATTATTATATTACTAAGACCAATTTTACATCAGAAGAACCAATTATGAACCATTATGACTAAAGACTTTAATGGTTATGGTCCTCTGTGGATTTCTGGATTTTTCCACCGACTCAGTCATGCAATAATAATTTGTTCCGTTTGATTGTATTAGGGGACTCATTGTCAATAAAAAAAAGAGTTGAAATAATTTATTAAAGATCATGTTTTGTTCCTTCGGTCTTTTCGCAGATCAAAGTTCGTCTGCACTGTCCTCGAGGCCGCCATCACGGTGATCTCGAGATCTTGACTGCGCGTGCCTGTCGGTGCGACATGTGCCACAAATCCCGTTACTGAGAGCACATGAAGAACGTGTTACTCATGCTGTACTGGACAAGGAAGACTGTTGTGTAATTATTAAAATATGCACTTGTAAATTTACATAAATACTACAATTCAAATGTTTGGGGTCAGTAAAGATGCGTTAAATTCATCAAAAGCCACAGTAAAGTATTTAGCATTCAAAAAAAAAAAAGAATAATAATTAATAAATCCATCCCAAATAAATGTTATGCTTTTGAACATCCTATTTATCACGAGGACCTTGGGCAAACAATTTCCACAAAAATACCAGGCAGCACAACTGTTTTTAAAATGAATAATACAGAATATTTCTTGAGCTACAAATGAGCATATCAGAATGATTTCTGAAGGATCACGTGACACTGAAGTCTGCTGAAAATTCAGCCTTGTCGACATTTTAAAATATATTTACAAATATTAACAAAATTTGTAATATCTTACATTACTGTTTGTATTTACTGCTGCCCTGGTGAGCTTAAGAGATTCTCTTTCAAACACAAATCTTTACTGCCCTCAAACATTTATACAGTATAATAATTTTTTTATCTTGTATCTAAAGTGCTAAGATGACACAGTTTGGAACAGCATGAGTAAAATGTTCTCGACTGAGGTGTATTACAGAAAGCAAATGACTACATAAAGCAATGCAATATAAAACAAAGGCAAATAACATCAGATACTCTCTAGTTCAAATAAAAATCACTTTTCTAATGTCTGTGCCACCTAATGACATAAAGAATGTATCTTACGTAATATGTATTTATAAGGTGATGTTTGCACAAAATCTAATTGTTTGAAATAAAGGAGTACATGCTGATTTCTGTGTATGTCTTATTGTTAAATCATGTTTTGTGACATCTAATGCATAACAATATTAATCATTGTTTACATAATAAGAAAAGAAGAGATGATGTGTATGATTGAGTTGTGTGTGTGCCCTTAAAAGGTTTCACACTCAGTGTGGTTTGAGGAGCAGTAGGTGCAGTCACACTGTAAGGCCTGAGGGTAATGATAGATTGGGGAGACGCCAGGGCGACAAGCTGGTAAACGTGCTGTCAGGTGGCGTGCTCGGCTGTAGGTACAGACACGGTGGTGCCTCTGGATATATGGGGGCTCTGGAACCGGCCTCTGTGATGTAAAACACGCAGAAATAAATATGTGTACGCCATGTGTTCTCATATTTTTCTATAAATAAGTGGGATATAGCAGGTTTTGGTCACCTCCCAGGTGTGGCAGCGGCCCCAGCATGCCTCAGTGTTTATTCGCAGACTACTGCATCCTGGCTTCTTTGCCACAAAAGCAAAATCACGTACCGCACAGCCACGAAAACTCTGCAAGGTCGTCACAGCCATGGTGGAATAAAACACAGGAAACAGGAGCAGAAAGGTCATAGCAGGCACTAAGAAGTGGCCAGGGTACATTCTGAAAGAAATCATGAATAACAATAATTTATTTCATGAATTATCATTAAAACAAAAACTATGTGCTTGGTGTTGAGGCATTGCTTATTATTGTTTATTAGAGGAGAATCTCTGACAAAAAGATTATCAATGATTCATTGCCTTTCTTCTGGCTGCTATTTTCCCTCACCTGCTCCATTTATATCCCCATAAATACTACATAAACAAAAACCTAAATGGAAAAATATTCTTCTAAAGATTGAGTACCGGTGTTCTTGCAGTAGGTGATCTGATTGTGTTTACACACGTGTGACCAGCAGACGTCGCCAGCGTCTGGGATTCGGGGGGAGGCTGGTTGGATTGTGAATCACAGTTCTGAAGAAATGAGGTAAAAAGCTTCCGAAATCTCCCCCATTTCGACACACTAGGTAAGAAATCCCATTTTTCGTACCAAAATGTTTTACGGTCGTATAATACCCAAACTTATACAGTATATGTGACCCCGCACCACAAAACCAGTCTTAAGCGTCAATTTTTCGAAACTAAGATGCATGGTTTTTACGATAAGACAAAATATGGCCAAGAAACCTGGATTCTGAGGGTGCACAATTAGGTTTTGGTTTATGGTTGACAAATTGACAAAATATCTTCATGGAACCTGATCTTTATTTAATATTCTGCTTATTTTTGGCATAAAAGAAAACCTAAACCAGTCATAAGTGTTAATTTTAAGAAAATTGAGATTTATACATAAGCTGAAAGCTGAATAAATAAGCTTCCCATTGATGTATGACTTGGATGGATAGGGCAATATTTGACCGAGATACAACTATATGAGAATCTGAAATCTGATGGTACAGAAAAATCAAAATGCTGAGAAAATCACTTTTAAAATTGTCCGAATGAAGATCTTATCAATGCATATTACTAATCAAAAATTAAGTTTTGATTTATTTTCGGTAAGAAATTGACTAAATACCTTCATGGAACATGATGTAAGGATCTTTGGCAAAAAAAGAAAAAAATCAATAATTTTGACCCATACAATCTATTTTTGGCTGTTGCAACTTAGAACTGGTTTTGTGGTCTAGAGTCATATATATATAGATTCATTTAATGCAACAATATTTGTAAATGTACAGTTTCCTTATATGAGACAGGAGTCCTAATTATTAATTGCAGATTAAATATTAGTCTGTTTGTATAGAACATGGTCTTTCTTTCACAAGGGCATCACAGGGCTCAACAGCTCTGGTCATGTGACCGTTTACACCAGCCATGGAAAATGTTCACTTAAAATCAAGATAACTCTGCACTTCCATTGACTGTTGAAATATACTTACACTAAATCAAAATGAATTATGTTATAAACACAAAGCAGCATTAAAACAAGAAACTGGAGTAGATGAACTCACCTGTTTGAATCCACAAGCAGATACCAGAAGCTTTTGTGAAGGAAATGATCAAACTGTGTCGCTTCACCGCATGCCTTGCTGTTTTAAAGCTGTTGCTGTTTTAATAGTACAGGCTGACATCACACTAATTATAATTCCCATTAATCTAGGCCGGAACATTACAACACACTATATGCAAACTTAACCAGTCACTTTTGAAACATCTGCTGGTGTTTTAGGAATGAACTGAATGACATCAGCTTCGTGTCTGTGATGTGAACTATGTTCTCAGCCTGACAAAAACTGCTCAGCTTTGAATCAACAGCACGTAAAAGAAAAGGTATAGGCCTAAATATGGTTGGCTGCTAATAAGTAAACGAAAAGGTTTTAAGTAAAAATAATGACAAAAGTGTTCATGATGCTGAGTTGTTCAACACAAGTTTTCATGTTTACATCCCACTTTTATACATTCATATCCCAAAAGCCTCTTGTCCCCCAAAAATACATTGCTATGTTTAAACACAAGACATTGATCAAAAGGACAGTGCAACTTTAAGTTTAAGTGATGCTACGTATGCGTACAATTTCAGTCCATATTTATTGCCGTGTCTATTCTATTTCATTTTTCTTTTCCATTTTGTTCCTATGAAATGTGATGTCGCTGCAGATACCAGTTTGTTTGTTTTTCTCAGAGATCAAACAAAAGAAGTCAATCCAGATGTTTCTTTTGAACAAGAACGAGACTCTCATCCTTTTCTCCAAACGACAGACTGCAAATCAATGATCAACGGTGGCAGTTCATTTGAGCGTTTATGCACACTCAAAGTCAATGGTACATTCTGATCTAATCCCTGTTTTCTTCTAAACTGTAATAAACTTCTCTACAACATCCACACACGCTCACACACTTGCGCATTCTTTATCTTTCCCGATATGCCTACGCACACAGTTCCTTCCCATTAGCAATCCTCTACATCAATAAATATAAGCAACCAAAAACATACAAAAATCAAGACAAAAATAAGACTCCGTCCTCTCTTGGAATCGTACTGAAATACAAAGAGAATGTTGGCAAGCAATTTGACTTGAATGAAATAAATAGTAAAATAAATTTAAAAAAATAGCCAGACACATATTATTTAAAACAGATGAGAATATTGCTAAATTAAAAATATTTCTACTGTGATTTTTTAACAAAACATAAGAACAGACTAAAGTGTTGTAACTTTAGAGCATGTTTAGTTTTACCTAGCAGCATACTTCAGTCATGTTTATGAGGTGCTACACTAGAATACCCCCACCAACACTATAATCAGACATAGATATCATATTTATATATATATATATATATATATATATAAAAAACATCAGTTATATTAGCATAGAAGTAGTACTCATAGAATAAGCTGTAGAAGTAGGAACATTAGAATCTGTACTTTTAAAGAATTTTCATCTTTAGGATCATCATAATTCATTCCTCTTCAGCGTTTGACAGTATGCAGAGTCTGTTGGTCGATTGGGGCGTTGGGGGAGGGGCTTGGATCGTGCCCGAGAGAAACGGAGCCAGTTCTGGAATGACAGTAATGAAGGATGTACGTGATTGACTGCGAGTGTGCGCATGTGTGTCACCCCATGCAGGTATGTTTCGCATGTCGAGGTTGATGATCCCGGAGCACGAGGAATAGAAAGTAAAGATGCAGAGAGGCAGGTGTGTGACAAGCGTGTATGAAGCATATGAAAGAGTAGGACGCATGTGAGAGGTACTCATTTTTTTCCTCTCTTATATCTCACTCGTTGTGTGTGATGTGTGCTTCAGTGTTTTTCAGATATCTACATATGGACAGGCCGTCGCTCATGTGCTTGTGACGGTAGTGTCTGCATGGTGTGTGCGCGCGTGTGTGTTTTCAGACGGAGATTGAGGCATTGATTGGTTCCCAAGTCAGGTAATTATTGTGTTTTACAGTGCTGTGACTTTGTTTGTGTGTGTGTGTGTGTCGGTGTGTGTGGGTTTGCGTGCGGTGTCTAGGTGGTGTTGGCAGCACTGGTCTCTGACTGGCTCTTGGTTGTGTTCTCTCGCTCCTGCAGGTTTTTCTGGTTTCTGCTGGCCTCGGTCAGACTCTGCAGCCGTCGTTCCTGCAGATCCTCCAAGTTCCTCCACAGCTCGGCTCGCTCCTTCTCTTTCTTTAGCTCCCTACAGAGAGGAAACAGGGATGGTGTCACAAAGTGTCAAACAAAGCATAAAAGGCATTAGGTGAAGATGAGAGGAAGATAAAAAGAATCATATATATATAGTGCTCTGTTCACTTTTTAATTTCAAAATAAATACACATTTCCAGCCTAACTTGTGCATGTTTTTCTACAAAAAAAAAAAAGATGAATATATAGAATGAAATTTGTTTTAAAAACCTTGTTTTATAACCTACTCCAATTTCATAATTATTATTATTATAATTTTAGGAACAATATTTGCATCCTAGAATTGCTTTGCAGTGGCATTTTTACCTTTACCTCTATTGTTTTTCCAACCATATACAGACACCAGTGTTATTTTAATGTAATTTTATATGTTAGTAATTATTAATATTTTGAATTAGCTTTTTTATATTTATTTAATTTTATAATTTATTTTATTTCATTCATTTCATGTACTTAAGTAATTTTATTTGTGTGCTTTTGTCATCTTAATCACTTTTTATTTAGCTTTTATTTAATTTTATTTTATGTCTATTTATTTCAGTTATAGTTTTAGTCATGTTAGTACGTTAACATATCAAGTATTAAATACATAATATTAATACATATTAAATTATATTATACTATATATTTATATTTACATGTAACTTCAAGCTCTGGTACATTTTAGAGGTTAATATACTTCAGAATGGCTTTAATTTGTTGTTTGACATCACCTATGAATTTTATGTTTTTTTATTAGTTTTTATTTAAAACAAACAAAAAAAAACATTTAACTCTTAATTATATTAAACTCCTTTCATCCAACAACCTGGCTTCATTCTAGTATGCAGTGACCACTTTTTAGTAGACAGCCTTATATCGTCTACAGAGATATAATCTTCTTACAGAGGCAAAATTAGTCGTAATGTTGCGTCATCAACTCACTTCTGTTTCTCCACTTTGTAGGAGGCAGTGAGATCATCAAAGAGCTTGCTGTTCATCTCCATGAACGTCTTCAGCACATTGTAAATAAGAGAGATGATCGTCCTAAAAAAGACAACAGAGGAGTGTCTAACAGGTCTATGCAGAAACCGCCTTAATTGATGTCAGTAGCATTAATGTTATTGAAGAGTTTGACACTGACTGGTTCCAGTGCTCTTTGGAAACTCTGTACAGCGTGCCAAAGACCAGAGGCAGGATGACCTGGCAGTTTTCTTCTATTAGACTCAGAATGTACTCATTATTCCAGAAATACAGAGCCCGCTCTGCAACCTGAGACAGAATAAAGAGACAGAATGAGGGGCCGGTACATAAACTGATGCATACATCACTTCCACGCGTTCACAAGTACTACAGGAAGAAGTCTGATGGGCAGCGCAGTGTGGGAGAAGCAGTGAGTGTGAAAGAGGAAGCTGACCTGGAAATGAGGGCTGGAGATGCAGGCAGCAATCTGTTTGAATAAAGGCTCCTGCACACGGATAAACTGAGATGGTTCAATCACGTCCAGAATCTCCTCGATCTCCCCGAGGAACATCACCTGGGATCACGTGACAGAATTACATACCGTACAAACACATTACCTAATGTGACCCTGGACCACAAAACAAGTCTTAAGCTGCTGGGGTATATTTGTAGCAATAACCAAAAACACATTGTATGGGTCAAAATTATAGATTTTTTTTTTTTGCCAAAAATTCTTAGGATAGTAAGTAAAGATTATGGTTCATGAAGGTGTTTAGTCAAGTTCTTACCAAAAATATATTAAAACTTAATTTTTGATTAGTAATATGCATTAATAAGATCGTCATTTGGACAACTTTAAAGGTGATTTTCTAAGCATTTAGATTTTTCTGTACCCTCAGATTCCAGATTTCATATAGTTGTATCTCGGTCTGATATTGCTCTATCCATCTAAGTCATACGTCAATGGAAAGCTTATTTATTCAGCTTTCAGATCATGTATAAATCTCAATTTCGGAAAATGAACACTTACGACTGGTTTTGTTGTCCAGGGTCACAAATAGCACACTTAGGGAGAAGTCCATTTTTCAATCAGTGAGTGGAATTCAAAACTCTTTTAGCAAAATGTGATTTTAAAAGTGTCAAAATCATCAGAAACTGTTCACGGCATTAACAAACAACACAGCCTTCAACATCTGCTTAAGATTTCTCAGCGTAAATTAAATCTCATTGTCAAAAACTGGTCTGATGCAAAAACACTATTAGTCTGTCACTAGTAATTATTAATTATTCTTTGAATGAATAAATATGCAACTTGGAAGAAAACAGCTATTATGTGAGACTGGGATTCCCAAACAGGTGCTCTATAATTACAGTATATAGAATGTAAAATTATAATAAATAAGGCTGCAATAATTGTGGTATAGCTTGGAGTAATTATCAAATCGAAAGCTGCACTTATAAATAACTGCACTTATAAATAACTGGTTTGATGCACTGCATGTTTTAAAATGATTCTTTATTAAAATGATCAAATATTAATTTAATATTTTACAATTTATGTTATGTTTAATTTTTATTTAAAACACTACTAATAACAATGCTAATTCTATAATTCTATATTTCCATACTAATACTAGTTTATCAGAGAACTGTGAACATGTGAAATGTGTAATAAATTATTGAAATATTTACATAAAATCTCAGCAGGTACTTCAAATTAATATTTTTTGTCTAAGGGGTTCGGCTGTCAAAGAAAGTTTGGGAACCTTTGTCTAAGAGGTAAAACTTTGCCTGAGCTCACCTCTTTCTGAGTGCATGTTTTAGGCCAGTATCTCAGCAGCCCCCTGATGATCTAATGAAGGACAGAAAACAGACCAATGAATAAGACCTATCATCTGGTTTGGTGTGACGGTGCAGACAGTAGTGTTAGTAGCAATTCTGGTATGCCTATGAAGCTGCATGACTTACATGTTCTGTAACTGTGGCATCCTTCTCCATGAATTGCACCACACAGTAAGCCAGCTACATGAAAAGAGCAAAAAAGATTTTAATAAAGTCTCCACTCTATAGGTGTCACTTCAAAGGCTTATTGATTTTAGCTGCAGGTGATTCTGATTAAAGGGTATGAGAAAGAGAGCGAGAGAGAACGTGTGTGTGTGAGTTGTTGGTCAGTGCAGCTATGCTTTAGGTAGACCGTTCATTGATTATAGTGCAAGCACACTCTTTCACTATGAGAAAAAGATTACAGCCCTAATCTTCCTTTCATGGTTTGATCTGAAGCCTTGAGCTAACTTCACAAATAAACCATTCTTCTAATCAGGATGCTAAATGCCACCACATGGCTTAATCATCACTCTGCCAACAGCAGAGTTTCTGCAGCAGTCTATTCACTGATGTGACGCATGTCTATACTAAACAATAAATCCGAGGGTGCCAATAATGTAGGCGTAACTGCCAGAAGTGTCAACAAATGCTTTTAGACAATTTCCTGATTTAAGAACAACCGTTAAATGCATGTATATAGCTTATTTAGTGTGCACTACAGCAACCTCAAACCTGCAGTATACGCTGGATAGATTTAATAGCACATATGAATGACATTACACTACTTTTTTCCTGAATGTTGGTTTACTTTGTCAACTTTTAACAGGGACAGTCCCACTGGGTTATCTGCCTTGCTCAAGGGCATTATGGTGATAGCACATGTCCTGTTCCTTGCAAACATCACACCAGACAGTGACGGAGCTTGCCTTTTCGGTACATTATGTGGGTGTAAGTGAGAAAGCCTGGGTTAGGTGCAAGCTTTAGAAATTGGATAAGGTCCATATCAACTAACTGCAAAAAAGGGGAAAGAAAATAAATGGCATTAAATGAAATATAAAAACAGAAACAGAATATAAATATAATTTAAGCAATATCACACGAGCAAGAGTAAGCACAGCCGTGACGATTTTCATTAAAAAAAAGCATGGTGCCAAGTATGATATTACTGTTTTATGGCTTTTCAATAAAATTAAGTTAATATAAAAAAGTTAATATTGAGTAACTTCAGTTTTAGACACAATATTTTCTTTTTTTTTTGAGGTAATAATTTCGATAGATTAATTCATATATGGAAATGTCCATGTGTTTTAGTGCACAAAAACATGAAAATATTTTTTTACATATTCACTGAATGAATGTATTGTGAAAATTTGATCTTCAATACAATATGTTACTGAACCAACTCAAGCGGTTTAAAGTAATTTGAGCATAATACACTGCAGATTCATAGTTTTAAGAAAGTCACTGTAGAACCACTGAGACTCTATATGACTAAATGATGCCATCTTAGTCTGCACACACACGCTGCATTTATTTCCAGATTAATATATTCCCTGAGGAGAAGAGACGCACAAAGCACCTGAGCCTCAGAGATTACAGGCAAAACAGCGAGAAAAGGATGTTTTTCCAAAGGGAGCTGTGTGTGTGTGAATGCACACATGTGATAGGGCGACGGGTGAGTGTGTGCTTTTTGTTACCACGGAAGCCCTTCTGCACTGTTGCCTGGGTGAGCTGTTATGGTGGTGATGGTGTGTGTGTGTGTGTGTGTGTCTACTTTGGAACGGCTGATGTCACATAAAACCTCTGTCTTTCCCCGGGGGGTAAGAGCACTGTTTTTTTCTCTTCTCTCTTATTCTTTTCCAAATGATAACATCATAATTATCCTCTCAGCTCTCAGTCTATGTAATGCTTTACAAAAAGGTTCAGATGTTCATCTTGTGAGGTTATGCTTATGTACATGTGTCTGAATTTATGTAGAATGTAATTGAAGCCTGGAAGTAAAAAAAAAACAAAGAAAAAAACGATTTTGTCCTTCTATGCCACTTCATATCTAACAATCATAACTTTCTATTTTACAACCGCAACCTTGTCAATCATAATTATGCATTTATCTCACAATTGCAGTTTTATGCATTCATGATTGTGACATCATATCTCACAATTCAAACTTTTTAATATTTGTGACTGTGTGCCTCTTTATTTCTCTTTTTTTCCCTTCATAACCTCACAGTTCTAAAAGTAGTTCTTCCTTCTCCTTTTAATCTTTTATCTCACAATTATCTTCTTGTTTATAAAAAAACAGCATGTAGAAACAGGCCTCTATATGTGTGCATATATCTTCTTGTGTTTTGTCTACCTGAGAACCAACCATAAATGGTAAATTACAGCTCAAAGTAAAACTAAGATTAAATCTGAACACTTTACAAGGCTTTGGTATCTTTTAGCACAAGATAAAAAATCCCATACCCAAGAGACACCTCAGTGAAAATATATCCCCTGGTGTCATTCAGTAGTTTGAGGCTCAATGGGGACTAAGCTCTAATCATCCAGTATAAATCCCGCAGACTTATCTCAACCACTCACCATTAGTTCCTGTGCAAACAAATAAAATAGTAACCAGATCTCATCGGCCACGGGTTACACGCAGGTCAAAAGAATCACAGAAATGCACACTTAATGCTGGTGACAAAACAGTTTACAAAAATAGAGTTTGGTATTTAGCCTTTCATCTCACTGAGAGCTCTCCAGAAACGTGTGATGTTCTGAAGAAGCCTTGAGGGAAGTGTGATTAAGGATTTGGCTGCACTGTGCTTCTGTTTCTATGGAAGCTACATAAAATAAGTCTGGCCACCCGAAGACATTCCCTGGGAGAGTTCTATAGGCCCTTGTGGCAACTAGGAAGTATAAACAGCCCAGAGCATGGCCACTGAATTATGGATGGGCTGATATTGACAAGGGAAAGGGTAAGTGTAGGAATGTAGGACAAGCACTTTCAGAATACACACAACATACACACTTATAGGCATATACAAACAAGCAGTACTACTATTACAAAAGCACCTTTCATACAACACATGCTGTTAATATTATATATATATATAATATATATATACACAGTACAGGCCATACTTTCTCATTCCATGTGTCTCTCTTGGCATTCTCTCGATGAGCTTCACGAATTAGTCCCCTGAAATGTTTTCTCAACAGTCCCAAAAGGAGTTCCCAGAGTTCCACACATATAATGTTGTTTAGCACTTGTTGGCCCTTTGCCTTCACTCTGCGTTCCATCTTGATTGGGTTCAGGTCCGGTGACTGTGGAGGCCAGGTCATCTGCCGCAGCACTCCATCACTCTCGTTCTCGGTCAAATATCCCTTACACAGCCTGGAGGTGTGTTTAGGGTCATTGTCCTGTTGAAAAAATAAATGATTGTCCACCTAAACGCAAAACGGATGGGATGGCATGTCGCTGGAGGATGCTGTGGTAGCCATGTTGGTTTAGTGTACCTTTAATTTTTAATAAATCCCCAACAGTGTCACCAGCAAAACACCATCACACATCCTCCACTATTCTTCACAGTGGAAACCAGGCATGTGGAATCCATTCATTCACCTTTTCTGCGTCTCACAAACATCTCACATTTGGACTCATCAGACCCAAGCACAGATTTCCACTGGTCTAATGTCCATTCCTTGTGTTTCTTGGCCCAAACAAATCTCTTCTGCTTGTTGCCTCTCATTAGCAGTGGTTTTCTGGCAGCTTTTTGATGATGAAGGCCTGATTCACGCAGTCTCCTCTTAACCGTTGTTCTAGAGATGTGTCTGCTGCTGGAACTGTGTGTGGCATTCATCTGGTCTCTGATCTGAGCTGCTGTTAACTTCTGATTTCTGAGGCTGGTGACTCGGATGAACTTGTCTTCAGAAGCAGAGGTTACTCTTGGTCTTCCTTTCCTGGGTGTGTCCTCATGTGTGCCAGTTTCGTTGTAGTGCTTAATGGTTTTTGCGACTCCACTTGGGGACAAAATTTAAGTTTTTGCAATTTTCCAGACTGACTGACCTTCATTTCTTAAAGTAATGATGGCCATTGTTTTTTCTTTAGTTAGCTGATTGGTTCTTGTCATAATATTAATTTGAACAGTTGTCCAATAGGGCTGTCGGCCTGACTTCTGCACAACACAACTGATGGTCCCAACCCCATTGATAAAGCAAAAAAACTCCACTAAATAACCCTGATAAGGCACACCTGTGAAGTGCAAACCAGTTCAGGTGACTACCTCTTGAAGCTCATCAAGAGAACGCCAAAAAGTAGGCCTTTCTCAATGTCAAGGAAGGATCCTCGGAAGCCAGAATTCTTCCGTCGAAGGACTGTTCCAATGTCGAGGATCCTCGGAATTTCAAACAAGGACTGAGCCCTTCGTTTGAGAAATATCCCATACACAGGAAAGGATGCATAAGTGTAGCCTTCGCGCTCTTAAATCACCCACAATCCTATGCGCGCAG
>JAUCNO010001819.1:7030369-7056479 GCA_032353835.1 Enteromius viviparus
TAGATAGATAGATAGATAGATAGATAGATAGATAGATAGATAGATAGATAGATAGATAGATAGATAGATAGAAAGTAATTTCTGCTCAAGATTACAGCTTAACAAAATCACAAAATCATTAGCCACAGTTTAGAATGACATGACATTAATTATGATAGTTGTGTGAACTCTATTTGTAAGTGTTCACTTTGTACACATTGTGGGGCCACTGGATTTAGTGTTAGTATTTAGCGCCTCCTTGTGGTAGGATAGCCCATTACAGTCCATTAATTAACAACATCAGATCTGTATGTGCATCCCAGTGTGAGTGTGTCTGGCCGTCTGACTCTAACCTGCGCATGAAAAATGGAGAGAGACTTGGCAGTGTGCAGGGGGATCAGGACCCTCACCAGGAACTGCTTGTGCTCTGATTTGAGAGGCAGAGCAAAGCCATTTATGATACTGGAAACAGGAGAGGACAGGACAGGAGAGGAGAGGAGAGGAGATGAGAGGAGAGGAGAGGAAAGGAGAAGTGAGGAGAGAGTAGTAGGCGGAAAAGAGAAAAGGGAGAATAAACAGGATTAGTATCAGTCATCCTGATGATGCTCTGTACACTCATTCGCCACATTATTGTTCATCAGCTAATCCCCCACTAAACCCCCCTCATCCTTCCTCTCTTTCTGACTATCTCCTCCTCTCTTCCTCTCATTTCCTTAGTTTTATCTTTGTTCTTTTACTCAGGCAGTTCCTCCCATTGCTTAACTGTTATTTAATTCCATTCCATCCATACAGTCTGTCTGTTTCTCTTTTATTCTACCGTCTTCTTTGCTCTTTGTCTTAGTCTCTCATTTTTACATAATCATTCTCTCTCTAATTCTTGCCTGTCTCTCCTTCTATTGCATTCATTTTCATCCTATCTGTTTGCTTTGCGTATCTGACTGCGTATGGCAAAATATGCACATTTTGAAATGCACTGTAAATCGCACCAAAGTTCAATGAAGTTCAATTTTCTGTATTTAATTCTTCAATGGTAAAGCTGTTAAAACATATTTTGGAGTTTTTACACATATTACACATTTTATAACAATTAATATGTATTTTATATATATATATATATATTTCTATAATATTAGAAATTCAAATAGAATTAAAATATACAAAATAGCCTGAAAATATATTTAAATAATGTACATTAAAAAAAAATCTAATTTTCATATAATATACTGCATCAATATCCTTTTGCAATATATGTTTTTGGCTATAAATTTTAAAAACACATATTAAAAGAACATGAAATGCATATTTTTCTGCATGGGACCCATCTTTTCTCGCTCTAATTCTGCAGCTCTTTCTCTATCTCTCCCTCATTCTCTCTTCAGTAGTGATCAGAGAGATGTGTGGGTGGGAGGCACTATAAATACTACTGGCATCAACCTGAATTTAGACCTCCATCCCCAACACTCTGACTCATGCCTCCCCCTGGTTGTCTCTCTCCTCCCCAGTTTCTCTCTGTCAAAGGTTTGCTTTTGTTTATGCTATTAAACGGATTGAGAAACAGGCACCATTTTGTGTGCATTGAACCCAGTATGCAAAGCAGCACTGGTTTCCCTGAGAACATGGCTGTGAATTATAGGGCTGGACACGCTGAGGATGCGAAACATGACTGCAGAACACGTGACAGGTACATGCAGTGAGCGCTGGTGTCGGAGGTCTCTGCAAAGTGTCTGAATCACCAGCTCACACACCATAAAGCATCTCTCTAGTAATCCACTGCCACATTAAGTTACGTAACGCTATAATTTACTCATTTAAAATTATAGTACAAATGTCATAAGATATTATATGTACCTCCTAACTCTGGAAACAATGAATAAACCACAGGGATCTACCTTGTAATCTTCTCATTTACATAGGGTCGCTTTATAAACATCATCTGATCTGGTTTTTAACATTTTGTACTGTGGAAAAATACCTTCCCAGAATTTCCAAAAGCTCAGCCACTCCATTGAAACGCTCAGTTTCATAGATGAACCTGCGGAGTTTAAAAATAGATATAATGACAGAAATAAAGACTAAAACAGACACTGGCTGTGGAATATCAATACTGCTCATGTGTTTTGTCTGCACGACTGACCTGAGGAAGATGTTGTTGATCTGTTTGCGGATGTAGGCCCTCAAGCCCAGAAGTTTGCCATAGACGCGATGCAGGATCGTCTTCAAGTATTCCCTCTCTCTGGGGTCTTCGCTGTCAAATAACTCCAGCAGCTACAAACACACACACACACATGCAGTCAGCCCTTTTGAGCTTTATTAAAAGCACTACTCGTGAATATTTATAATTGGTATAAGTAGAATCAGAAATACTAACAGTCCAAGATAGAGGTTAGGCTGCCTGCTGAGTGTTTGAGAAATATTGTGATTTGATGATCTGATACACATTTAAAATCTATCTGAGATATCAAGGCTACAACAAGGTGTGCCAAACTACAAATTAGCAATGTTTGCCTTCAGAGGCTAGACTTGAAGATAGGCTAAGATTATATATAATCACTTTAATCCACTCTAGCTGTCCTTTTTTATTTACAGCGTTTTATAATAAATATATTTTATTAGGATACATCAATGCAAATTACGTGTGTGTTTATTATATTGCATCCCTTTTATATATGTATAAAAGGCCTCTACACCTATACATGTAATTCTATACAAGCTCTGTACCTGTAGAACAAACTTCTGGTCCACGTAGCGCTTGGCGAGAGAAGGCTGGAAATCTGGACTCTCAAGAAAGCGTAAAAAGAATTCATACACCAACTAAAAGAAAAAAGAGAGAGGAAATGGGATCACAAGCTATAAAAAGCTCATGATGATTTCTCACCCCATGGTGTCAGTATATGTGTTAGTGTGTTTGTGTATATAAGAATTTGAGAATGTACATGTACCTGTAAGTGAGGCCAGGAGGCTTCCAGAGCTGGTTCATCCTCCTCAGGGTCAAACTCAGGGTTCTCACTAGGTGGGAGGGTTCGAAAAATGTTCACTGAGATCTGCAGGAAGAAGAAGGGTTGAAAGGTTGTGTTTTACACAAGCAGTGAAATAAGACATTAAAATGACATAAAAAGAAACGGAAAGTGATTCTTAAGGGCCAGAGTTGAGAACCCCTGTTCTAACATCACATTCACCTTTTAAATATGATTCACAGTTTAATTCACCTATATCAGATTTGACATATCACATACAAGACGTATATGACCATTTTCGAATGCAAATTTACTTAACAGCTATATCACATAGTATTTTGGTGAAAAACAATATTCACAAACCAAATGTAATCCAGGCAAACAAATTTGTGCCATGCTGTGAGTAAAGATATAGTTGAAAATTGTTCATCACTATTGATAACTGACTAATGTTTGTTACCTTTGCTATTCATAGTACAGAAAAAAACTGTGGAAACTTAGTCACGGCAATTCTTTTTTTAATATTGCTCTTCTATGCACCTTTGGCTCATTACAGATTTCACAGAAGCTCATTGCTATTTGCTTTGCTATTGTGCATTTTAGTTGAATTGAGGTTTAGGTAAATGGTATTTAATTTTAAAAGATGTTTGTGTACATTTTCTATTGATCAGGGCAATAGTAATTTATTGTTACCTGATTTGCATAATGCCTCTAGTAAACAAGGGGCTAAAACAAACACAACGCAACAGCATATGCAAATAAACTATATTTTCCGAGGGTGCCAATTCAATCTTAGTGAATCCCCCCCTTTGTCTTTCACATCAAAACATAAAAGGACCGGTTAACAAAAATCAATTGCTTCCCAATTAAGGTGTTTTTGTATTTCAGCTACATACTGTACTGGGCTAATGTAGCTAAACACAAGGAAACGTAAATGCTTCAGAGTCTCTAAGTGCACTTTAGAGCATTGGAGATCCTGTGCCTCCCTCAACCATTAATCTCCCCCTACCTCCTCTGCTCTTTTATCAAATCCCATCCTACTCCATCACTTTTTCAGTCTTTCTCGATTCATCTCACCATCTTAATAGCCTCTGGGTACAGGGGCTCGATGAGGACTCCGCGACTGGTGGCCACACTCTCCACAAGCTCGTTCAGCGCAGCACGTTTGATCTCTTTCCCCTTCAGGTCGGCGACACAGTCCAGAAAGTCAAAAAGCACACAACACTGCTGAAGCTTCTTACAGAACAAGTCATGAAGTTCTGCCACGGGAGCATCTGTGGAATGGAAAGGTGAGGAGATGTAATCAAGTACAAAGATATGCTTAGACAATATACATAATTGCACTGCACATTACCCATTTACTATGCTTGTCCTAGTGCTGATAGACCTGGCATTGCACACTACACCCTTAAAAAAAAGTTCACTGGCATCTATGGTTAAAGAACCTTTAACATCTATAGAGCCTTTCCATTGCACAAAAGGCTCTTTATAGTGGATAAAGGGTTCTTTATATTATCAAAATGTCTTCACACTAAAAATGGACAATTAATATAAGAAAATAAACCCAAGATAGTTCTTCTATGGCTTCGATTTGAAACCTTTTTAAGTCATAATTTTTGAACATTATATGAATTTTTTTTTTTTTATAATTCTTACAATCATAAAAATAAAGATTTGTCATAGCAATGCAATATGAAATGTTTTTGACTAACCAACTGAAATTGAGTTTAACACACTAGCACTGAGAATGTTCACCCAAAACCTACACTTGTAAGTCATTCCACAGTATAATTTTCTTTCTTTTGCAGAACTCAAAAATATATAGTTTGAAGAGTTTTGATGACTGCTGACTTCTTTTAAGTGGTGAGCAAAAACATGTCCGTGTCATGTCATACAAGTTTTGCTTAGTAAATTACATTAATGACAGAATTGCCACACTCTTAAAAATAAAGCTTTTAGATAGGGGGATGCATAGCGATGCAATGAAATCATTTGTTACCCTGGACCAAAACACAAAACCTTAAGTGGCATGGGTATTTGTCACAATAGCCAACAATACATTGTATGCGTCAAAATGAATGTTCTTTCGGTTCAAAATCATTAGGATATTAAGTAAAGATCATGTTTCATGAAGATACTTTGCAAACATCCTACCGTAAATATATCAAAACTTAGTTTTTGATTAATAATAAACATAGCTAAGAACTATTTTCTCAATATTTAGATTTTTTTGCACCTTCAAACTACAAATGTTAAATAGCTGTATCTAGGTGAAATATTGATATAATATAATGTGGTCCAATCATCCTAACAAACATTACATCAATGGAAAGAATGCAAAGCTTATTGATTCAGCTTTCAGATAATGTATAAATCTAACTTGTAAGTTCTGCAATTAAGTCTTTAATGAATGTCAGTTCTTAAACTTATTTTTATCTTATCAGCTAAAAATATCCTTTTGTGCATGGAAATGTTCTTCTTGGGACCATCATTGACGATAAAGAAGAGCTACTTTTTAAAACTGTATTTACCCACACGACCAATTACATTAAAGACTGTTGGAGTTACACAGACACTTGGATCTATAGAGTATATTAATGCAGATTTCTTGAAGTGGATGGACGGGATGCTAATGAGAAATGAGTGGAGGCGTCTAGTGCTAACAGGATTAGCGGGTGCTATCTTTAACCCCGCGCTGTCTCATCCCTCTGTGGACGTAGTGCCTTGAGCCACAATAACCATGACAATCCATTCAATTCATCCAAAAACTCAACCCAACTTACATACCCTACCGTTCCTTTACATCGACATGTGAATCGCTGCCGCTGTCTCTCTGTTTCTTTAGCCTCAGCATGGTACTTCGTACAATTATTCTCCATTAAAAATGGATTAGTCTTAACAGTTTGCAACAGCTAGACTCAAACCAAGTGGGTCGGAGTGCAGCAGGTTAGGTCAAAGGAGACAGATAGAATAAATAATAAACATAAAGTGCATATAAAGAGAGGGATGTGATGAATAGAGGTGGTTATGTAACAGTGTGTGTTTGTTTGTTTGTAGTGAGAGGGAAGGATAGGGTGCAAGAGAGCATGACACAGCCACAGTAGTCAGAACAGAAAAAAAATTGTCCAGGGAGTGTGCGGGAGAAGGAAGGCGGAGACATAAGGAACTGGAGATCCATAGCAAATGATAGGAAGTGCGATGAATGGAAGTAGAATTTCAAATGAACTTAAATCATGGAAGGAATGTAAAAAACGTACAATGACATGAAGAAATAGCAACAGTTTTATGTCTGAAGTTAAAGATCACTCCGGTTAGACCAGTCGTAGCTCTAATAAACATGCTGTAATGTTGTACATGCAAAGCTGCTAAATATAGAGCAGCCAATAAGCAACAGTGGGGCATAGCGCGAGAGAGAGAGAGAGAGAGAGAGAGAGAGAGAGAGAGAGAGATGCATGCTAGGGAAAGAAACAGTGCAGAGAGAGCAGGAGAGATGATGTCATCCCTCTACCCTGTTCCTCTCCTCATGATCTCCTTTTACCCCTCCTCTCCATCCTTCCCTCACTCTCATTCTCTCTGTGGGTCTCTTTCTGAGGCAGTGTGATTTTAAAGAGTAAACTCTTTCTGGATAAAGAGTTATTGCTGCGTTTGGGTGGAAACTCACATTTTTAAACCGCCAAAACTCACAAAACAGCAGAGCATAAACACTGCATGCCAAAACAGAAACTTTGAACTGCCTTGAACGTTTCACATGAGGTTGTGTCATGGAATGATGTAGGCAAATTAGGAATTCCAGCGAAACTAAACCTCAACACCAGCAGCACAGGAAGCTAGAATATAAAACAAATTCATATGTGTAATGCTATAATGTCTTCCAAATAAAGCTATTAAATAAGCTCTAATGTTAAAGCATGACTTAATATATAAAATCAGTATGTTTATTGAAATAAATTGTATGTTAATATATACTAGACTAGTATGTTTTTACAGTAATATATATAGATGATGTCCTTTTGAACTTTCTTTTCATCAAACAAACAAAAACGTATCACTTTTTCCACACAAATATTAAACAGCACAACTGTTTTCATTGATAATAAAATTTAATGTTTCTTAAGATCATGTGATTGTGAGGATTGAGCAACCATGCTGAAAAATAAGCTGTGCCATCACAATAAATGACACTTTAATATATATTAAAATAGAAGACCGTTATGTTTTTACTGATAATATAACACATAATGTACGGTATTTAAAAAAAATAATTACATATAATTACTTGGTGAGCATGAAACAAACTATTTTACAGGTTTACAGGTGTGTGTGTGTGTGTATATATATATATATATATTCCTTCACTTTTTTTACACAAGGACTCAAAACAAAACTGGCTCAACAAATCTTATTTTCAATAATAGCTCTTCCTCACTAGTGTTCTTCCACTTACAGCCTCACATGCTTATCCACTCTCTCTCTCTTTCTCTAATGCTCTTTTTCTCTTCCCTGTCTCTATAATCACTCACTCCCTCTTTTATTCTCTCCCTCTTCCTCTCTTGCCCTTTTTATTGATCGGAGGAGACCAGAGAGGGAGCAGGCCTTCTGTGTACTGTAACCTAACACCAGCCCTGACCAGCTGGACCCCGCAGGAAGAAGCAGGCAGACATATACCCACCCTGAAAAAATCCCTTTCTTATACACAGACATATTTGTTACTCTGAAACAATGATTCGCTACTATAGCACACCAGTGCAGTGATCATCATACCCCAAGGTAATTTGCTAACAGATTTGAAAAGCTGTCTGTAAACATTAATTTCTGTTACATTTATGGAGATGGGAGTTTTGAATCTACAGACCGAGAGCTCTGAGCTGCCCATTGTCCGTGTGGAAGACACTCCAGCACCCTCCAGCAGTGGCAGCTATTTACAGAGACACACGCTCACAAACTCACGAGGACTAATGAAGTCACTCCAGAGGCTTAAATGGAAAAAATAACACAAATTAACCTAAAGAGTAGAACTCGAAGGTCTACAAATAAGGATAAGCACCAATGGCTCACACCACTAACACCTTTTTTTTGGCAAGTAATAACCATAGCTAGCAAACCTGGCAGTTTTGGTATTGTTTTTGGCCAGTCCACTAATTAAAGGATTCAGGCCATGTTTTGGACTGAGGGTCTCAGCTGTTTTCTTCACTTTCCCTCTACTGCGCACAGACAGAGACTCACAGGTAAATTCAGAGACCACTCACAGGGTCTGAGTCAGGTGGTGTTTGTCATGCTCTATCTACATTACGTTTCATCAACAGTAAACTTGTACATTTGTCAGCTGTTTGATGATGTTTTACATTAAACTTTACATTAAACTGACACAACAGAACTGTGCATTTTATAAAGTTCAAAGTTATGAAATAAGACCAGGGCTAAATCTGCTAAAAGGGCAACCTCTGGCTAGTCATATGGTTGATAAATAAATTTTACCTAGTAAGAATAAATAATACGTTATGATATGAGATGTGTCTCAGTGGCATGTGAATGATTAAAAGGAGGTTGGACGGATTGTTAAACAGGACAGAGGCTCACTCTGGATCCCTTGGCAGCAGACCCTCAGCTGGAGTTTCTCATGAAAACTAGTACCGCTAAACCCAACTTCACTGGAAATGTCACTCCCGTATTAGACTGTGAATCATATCCTCCTGTGTGAATCATGAAGTCGTGCAGAAACTTGAAAAACCTTAGTGTCATGCATGTGGGGACAACACTGCATCTGTGTGTTCTTTGAGAAAAATATTACAAAGTTTCATCGCTACTTTGAAAATTAAGTGCTATGCATCTGATCTTTAAGACACTCTCTCTTATAGCTGATTACCTGAGGTTTCTAAGGTTCTTGTTATAAAGTTTCTGTCACAACACTTATATGAATGCATTATGTTAAACTCCCCCCAATACAGTAACTTCCCAGGCACTTCCCAGTCTGTGGCTTACAGTTTCTCCATCACTTCAGGTTGATGGCCAAAATGAGCTCATGGAAGTAGATCTATTAAAGTCTCCTTACTGAGGATGCTTTTAACCACAAAGCTTCCTAAACTAAAACAGCATGCTTGGCACTGATTATGACAAACCTACAGATACCCCTAGAGAGAACAATGCATTCAAAAAACATTTTCCTTCTGGCTCAGTTAACTTATTTAAAATATACTGCAAAACAATTGTTACTTAATGTTTACTCAATGCGTATGTGTTGAACTACATGAATCATTTTTCATGAGTAATTTGTTGCCATTAACTAAACCTAACAAGAAATTTCTGATTCCATATAGAACTATTGACTAGAAATGCTATTTTTTTGTATTTTCTGTTCTATGATTCTGTGGTTTATGTTAAATAGTTGAACAAACGTCTTGTCAAAATTGTATCATGCTTGCTAGTACTGCAAACAATTTCATTTCAGTTATATATCTAATCTTATTGGGATTACTCAATTAATTTCTGCTCCCTGACACAAGGTAGGCAATCTGAGTTGAGCTTAAATTAATAGTTACAAAATAATATTCAAGATAAATTCATCCCAAACAATTAATCTTTTAGTTTAGAAATTCTGCTGAGTCTACCTGTGCTCCTCAGAGGAGCCCTCAGAAGATTTAGCTACATTTGGGGTCCTAATGAATCTTATGGAGGTACCATGACATCTCTGAAGGTTCATAACCACCAAAATGGCTGTAATAGCTTATTTCAATACAGGGGATTCATTTTCATTCAATATACTAACTAATACCCCAGTAATAACTAACCACCTAACGTCCCAGTTAAAGAAACCTACCTTTCAGTAAGGGCAGCGGTGTGAGCTCCACCTGGGAGCTCTGATAGCGGAACTGTGAGGAGCTATGGGACCGTCGCTGCCGGGCACGGCGCATCGAGCGGCGGGGGAAGCCGTCTACTTTCTCCGCGCTCGGTACAGAGAAGCCCGTGGTCGGCGATGATGGGCTCGACGGTGGGAGCTTCGTAGGGGTCTCCATCGCTGCGAAGGTGGTGCTCGGCAGAAGATTGTTCGAGGAAGGAAGCCAAAGGCGAGAACTGGCTCCTAAAACCTTGTTATTTGGTCAAAATATATTTTTTTCTCTCTTGGGTTTAAAAAGTAAAATCAACAAGCAAAGATCGACTAAAAACAGAAGTTATCTAACCTGGCCGAAGATGTAGATAGAGGGATGGTGGAGTAAAAGCTATCGGTGTTCAATTTGACGCGTCTCTCGCTCGTGTTATATTAAACCCCTCCAAAAAACGAGATTAGACTCGGAAATAAGCACAAGGGTGGATGAAATTGTCTATATCTTCAAGAAGAGATATTGAGGTGAACATACATTTCTACAATAAAGAAATCTCTGCCGTACTGTCGTCATCAGAAAGTCATCGGCCTAAATTTGGTCTTTATTTAAATATTTATAAGATAGAGGCATAAATCGGTACCGTATTAAAACTCGGATGTAATAAGCATTCAGTGATCACGGGCCAATCAATCCATGTTGAAAAACAAACGGGCGATTAAAATCCTGTCATTTATCTCCTCCGCACAGGTACAAATACATCACTTATTAATTAAAGGTTATCGTCATATTACCAGTCACCAGTTCTGCGCCTTAAGTCCTTTTCAGAGCCTTCCAGCGTCCCCCTATTAAATCCGTTACCGTGCAGTCGGTTCGGTTCGGTCAGATCCACACAGGGCGGGGATGAACTGCTTCAAACGTGCCTACATGTGTAGAGCATCACGGCGGCCGCTGCAGCACTGATACCCCCTTCTACCTCCTTCCCTCAAACACAAGAAACCGCTGTTCAATTACTTCGGTATCACAAGGACGTTGACAGCCTTCGCTGATTTTCCCCGTCGCCCTTCCTCTCCGCCGATTGCTCGTGTTTTCCCCCCGTTTCTTTATTTCCCAGCAGTCAGTGTCGGTCGTTGTCTTCAGGTGGTGCAAGTAGATGTAGACGCTACACACTGCGGATGACGCTCACGCGCTCTTATTTATTTATTTACTCATCTTACATTTAGACGTCGCGCTGCTACGGCTATATCGTTGACTCTATTCGCCGTTTAAGTGACTATATAGATGCTATTTTTTTTTTTTTTCACCCGTATCTTTATCAGACAGCTGTCTTCTACCTCAACCCTTTCCCTTCTCCTCCCTCTGTCCCTCCCTCACTGGCTGACACAGTCTGTGTTAGCCGCTGTGTTTGGGGACTGTCAGGTTGGCCATTGTTCTTGCTTCATTCGTTCATTATTCCGCGCGCTCACCCGTCGCTGTATCCGCTGATTTTTCTTCAAACTGTCGCTAGCTGCGAGTTTTGATATATCGCCGAAAGCCGCCGAGCCGCTGACCTACCTTAAGACTACTGAATGTGATGCTGAACGTTATGGGCGTTTAGTAATCGAGAGACCCTCAACTGCTGTACCACCGAGAACGATCGAGTGCGATTGATATGGCTTGATTTTTTTGGATTCATTGATTAACCTTATATGAATCATCGACAAATACGAATGTTTGCACAATTGTTTTAAACGTTTGAGCTATGTAGCCTACGATATATATTTTCATCATTTTAAAAATGGCCAATTTTTAAACAAAAAATCAAGCACAACACACAATTTTTTTTTTTAAATTAAATACAAAATTAGATCAAAATTTAAAATTTAAAGATGCCTTTAAAAAATTACATTTATTTATTTATTTAAAAAATATTGTACATTTTTAAGCCTTTCATATTAATATGTTTGCTTTGGCCAGAAAATCCCCAGAAAGATCAAAATATCTTGGTCAATAAAATGAAGAATTAATTAAGAATTAAAAGTTTCTACAGTTAGTTTCTTTTCCACTATAATCCCTATTAAAACATTATTTCTAATGCAAGCTAATAAAAAAACATTTGAACTTTCCAACAATTAACAAACAAAAATTTCACAGGACGTACCTAACATTTACATTCATAAAATATTTCTCAGTATTTCCCAGTTGTGTTTTACATGTCAGTTTGAAAAAGTGATAGCACCTGTGTCTTGCGACTGCAAGGATCAAAGCATGCTGAAGGGTGTCTGGACCACTGTACAAAATGAAAAGAGTTAAGTGTCTGTATACATTTGGTAAAAAAATTTATACTTCTTTAATGGTAAGCCAGTCCATATGTGGCTGAGTAAGGCCACTTTTCTTAAACCATTAGAAAAGCCAAATGAAAGGTTTTTTGAATAAAATCATATATCTGAACAAGAATGAGTGTCACTGACCCATATTTCAATAAATAACACTTAAAATTATTAAAATATAATTTCTGAAAAAACTAAACATTTCTATATTACAAATCAAAATACAATATCAATACAACGTACAATATCAATCAATAAGCCCAACATAGGGCTATGGTCTTGCACATGCAAAAAATATATAATGTCTGTATCTAAAATATTGCTATACATGTAAATGCCAACTGTTAGTATCGTTTAAATAAATTATCCGAAACAAACTTATTCACACCTTAATGGGTCTTAGATTTTTAGCACCAGTAGCACTTGAACACAACAAAAACAGCTGTTCGCAGGGTGTAGTAGTGTGTTAGCCTTGTGAACAATAAATGTGCACAGCACCTCAAAACTGCTGTAGACACCCATTTCCATTCATCGAGTCCCACGGACTCCAATCACCACTGTCTAGGAGGTCTGCAAGAGATAAGTCCACTGAACTAGTGTCTGGTAAGAATGCAAGTTCCGGCAAGAGGTTAGACTCAGAGTGGAAGGTGATATCAGAGGTAGAGGGTGTAGCTGCAGACGGTCCTCCTGTAACACTAACGGTTGGTTCAAATGAACACAGTTTAGTGCAGTGAGGTATATGTTGTTCCAAGGCTGTGGAGTAGTATTGAAGCTCCTTCCTCAGTTCAGCGATTTCTTTTATAAAGGCGGCATTTGCTTGCTCTAGGGTTTGGAGTTCCTGGGTAAAAAATAAATAAATGTATAAATGAGTTAATACACAATACAATATTGACATGAATTCAGCTAAAAAGAAGAAGTAGCAAAGTGAAAGGAATGCACCAATAATGCAAGTAGTGTCTAATAAAAGCAATTTAAAATAGATTTGACCTGAGCTGCTAAGTTTATAGTTCATTACAAAAAAAAAACGATTCAGACTTCCTCATGTTTTGTTAGTCTCGGAAAGGATCTGAGATGTGATAATTGAGTTGGATAGAAAAAGGGGAAGTCCAAGATTTGTACATCAAGTGAAAATGAAAGTGAATGTGAATGTATGACATGTCAGATGTTAAATTAAAACAGTCAGCCACTAGTATGACTAGTTGTAAACTGTCCCAGTCATGCTATGCGTTTCCAAGAAATGCCTCCTCTGCACCGAAAGATTGTGCAATACTAATTCTCCTCTATACACACATACTACAAACTAATCATTTACAAACATACATATACACATTAAAAAAAACATCCTCCAGAGAAATGTATGCATTCTCCTGTGATTTTGGCACATTACTTCATAATTCTAAGTAAAAATATAGGCTACGTAGCTGACAATAAAACCAATAAAGTACAAAAGTTATACAATATTTGTGTGAGTAATGTCAATGAAAAGAAACGACAAATGTAAGGATATGAAGAGGTAACATAAATAGTAAAAGCGCAAAATGAACCCATTCAAAAGGGAAGAGAGTGCCAAACGTCTCCATTTGCTACTGACCTCATGCAGGACGTCTGCCTTTTCTGTCTGCTTTCTGCGACTCTTGCGAGCTGCATCTCTGTTTTTTTCTTTGCGATGGTGCCTGTGGTCCTCTGACTGTGTGACAGATAATAAATAAGATTTACAATATATAATATAAATATATATATATAAAGAGAGAGAGAGAGAGAGATGTGCATACATACACAAATAATAAATATTATTGCTACAGATATCAAAATGATACAAGATATAATGACAAAAGTATTTTATTGTTAGTAATAAAAGCGTCATATTTATACATAGAAAAATGACAATAAAAGAATAAATTCACTCCCTACCCAATTAACAGGACTTTGAGAATCACTTTGAGAGAAAGGACTTCCCCGGTCAAAGTTGTCCATGACAGCAACTGGCATCTCCAAGTGCACGGATGCTTATCGACAGTTAAATCAGAACAAAATGCTTGCATGTATACTTTCAGAAAAGTCTGCGGTCTGAATTAGTATTTCCGTACTGTCCTAAATTCTTCGAACTGAAAAGCAAGCGCGCCGAAAGAACACTGAAGCAGAAGTTATCTGAACAACTACGGTGCCTGGTCATGATTTAAAGTGCTCTGAGGTCTTTGTTGGTCGTGGGCGGAGAAATGAGCCAATAGCTCTGTGAATGGACTGACGCAACAGAGGGGTGGACTAGACTGTTTTCGGTTTCGAATTATTTTAAATGGCCCGGTTAGCGGAGCAGGGGAGAGCATTGCTTCCGGCACGGTATTGCCAGTATTCAGGCTGTTCATTTCCCGCTCTACGCTGACAAATACTGGGAATTCCGAGCAGGAAGTCCAAACGGGTGTAGCTGTGAGGGATCTGAATGCTTAACTGTGCAAGGCTGTTACTGTATTTAATAACTACTGAGAATAATGTCACAAATGAACTGAATAAAGCATTTAAACATTACGAGCATGATTCAGCTCTTACGAGGTTCTGCTGGGAGAAATGTTTGCAGTCGTGCCTTTCATTTACAGACATGTGGTGGCGGCTGATGGGCATCTGCTGCAAACATTAGGGTTGCAATTACAAAGACGAGACAAACAAGGAATTTACCGTAAGGTTTCTTTCAGGGGGGCCTCGTAAAGTTAATGTAGCCAAGGTAACATACTAGACTATTCTTTTGGTAAAAGCAAGCACAAATATTTTTTGATTTGTTGATTATTGTTTATAATAAGATATAAACAACAAAAATGATTATTGTACCACCTTACAATTATAATTCTTAATAATAATAATTCCATACTTTGCACGTGTAATTTACCATAAACCACTCTAATACAAAGGTTCTCTGTATTAATGTTGTTATGGCTGCTTTCTGTATTTTTATTAGATATTTAATGTAAAACTCCACCCATAATAATGATACTATAATTCTTGGTAGCTAATGTATGTTAAATAGCGATAAATTACACAAGATGACCTTCCCCACCCTTTTTTTCTTGACAAGATGGCGCAAAGTGTCATCTCAGCACTTTTGATTATTTTCTTAGAATATAAAACCTTTCTACGGATTTTGACGTTTCAAAATAGTTTTGGAGGATAATCTAATTGTGTGTTTCTGGAGAGATCTATAACACTGTATTATGTTGAATATCAAACGTTTTGGCAAAGACACGTGGCATGTTGTTACTAGCCTTTTTATATTTTAATTCTTTATTTTGTATTTTCTTCCACAAATTGGATCAATTTCAAACATATGTGCCTCTTTGCTTTCATTAATAGCCTCACTTAGCTAATCCTTTGCAATAGTAGCGTTTTTATTATATATTCAATTAAAATATGGACATAAATATCCATATGCTGGTATAAAAATCATTGTATATTTTTGTCTTTTTACCTTGTCATCGCTTATTCATTATTCAACCTGCAAAAAAAAAAAAAAATCATAATTTAACGTTATACAGAATATTTAAGACTTAAGTAATTCATATATATATAGCCTATATATGGATTACTTAACTTCATTTAAATATTCTCTAAAAGTTTATCAGGGGTAAAAGAACTAGCCATCTTTTAATATTTGCAAGTCAGCAAATGTTTAAGTTTATTTCCCGTAATAACATTGGCTGGTACATCATTATCCTGTATGTACTAAAATTATATCTAGGCCTGAATATCTTACAATCCACATTGTTCTCAAGGGGCTACCCAATTAACAATAGGGTAAAATTAGCATGGAGGACCCCCCGATGTAGAATGTGATCCTGGATCATCATCTTTTGTTGATCCTGGATCAACATTACTTTCCAAAAATATAAACTTATCCCAATCCTTACCCTTAAACCTACCCCTAACCAAAAATTATGCCTAAAATCAGTGGGAAATAATAGCTGATTAACAAGAGTGTAAAAGCACTTAACTATGTTTGTAAGCCTAAAACAGATATTTCCAGAAAAGTTATTCCTCATTTCTGATTGGTTGATTAGAATGTTGTTCCAGGATCAACAAGGATGTTGATCCAGGATCACATTCTACTTGGTGAAATCACGGTGACCACCAACCGATCAAACAACCAGTCAGATACAGTACGAGAGACTGAACCTACTTTACAAGAAGTCTTTAGAGGAGCTCACTTCAGCTCAGATGTTTGGAAAATGCACATAAGGGGGCGCTGCTATAGAAACGACCAATTTTACGACAACTGTCAACCACGCCCTTGCCGCGGTTCTCGTTCGCCAATAGGAAAAGCCCTGGTATGAAGGGCAGTTAGCATAGCCAATCATTTTCCTTCAGCTCCGTCTTTACGCAATCTCTAACCAATCATACTTCAACGTGTTGTGTGACTTCATGGTAACGCTTCCTTGTTTCGAGTATGGCTTTGCACTAACCGCATGTTGCTTTTATTTAGAATATTTTCAATAGTTAATGTGCTAATTCGAGGTAAGATCAGATCAGTGATTTATACTTAACGTAAACGTTCGCGATGGGTTTACTGACGATCTTGAAGAAGATGAAGCACAAGGAGCGTGAAATGCGTCTACTAATGCTGTATCCTTTCTCAGAACTAACTTACATACAAATGTAACGTTATACATCTAGCGTTATAGTTTGAAAACAAATTATTTTTTACATTTTACATTATTTTTAAAACGCTGTTGGTATTATGTTTAATGAAGTACGTTGTTAACGTTACTCTATTCACGAGTGTCAGTTAACGTTACTCAAACGTTAGTGTACTCGTTTTTAGTGTTCTCTTCTCATTACTTGTGATGCTAAAGACTGTTCTGGGTCCTTAACCTTTTCTATAGTGGTCTTGACAACGCTGGGAAAACAACCATCCTGAAGAAGTTTAATGGCGAAGATGTCAGCACGATCTCTCCAACATTAGGCTTCAACATAAAGACACTCGAGCATAGAGGGTACGGCTGAAGATTATACATATATTCCTGTTTTTTTAATCAAAGTTGTCCTTAAAACAATGCGTTCTTATAAAGTAAAACGGTTTAAGCATAAAGTATAACAGTAAGGGTAATACTGCTTAATATTGTTACGGTTTGCTTTAAAACATTTATAACGTTTTCTGTTAAATTTTGTTTTTCTGAGCAAAAAATAAATGATACATTTCCCCTGATTCACAGAATACACCCACTAAAATGTTATTACGTGTAACCGTTTTCTCTTGCTCCCTTGTTCTTTTATAAATGTTAATAAGTCAGAATAAACATGTTTGAGTTTTTACATAAATATTGTGTTGCATTGAATGACAATGTAACAGTATTTTAACTAATGTCAACATTTTAATCTTGAAAAACGCAGATGTTTATGTTTTTGACCCATTATATATATATTAACACAACTCAAAAAAATAAAAATAAAGGGAACACGAATATAACACATCCTATCTTGGCTCTGAATGAATGAAATATTCTTACTACATGACTTGTCTTTTACATAGTTGAATGTGCTGACCAAAAAAAATAAAACACACAAATTATCAAAAGAAATCATTTTTGTTAACCCATGGAGGTCTGGATTTGGAGTCACACTCAAATTTGAAGTGGAAAACACACTACAGGCTGATCCAACTTTGATGTAATGTCCTTAAAAGTCAAAATGAGGCTCAGTAGTGTGTGTAGCCTCCACTCCTACAACTCCTGGGTATGCTGCTGATGAGGTGACGGATGGTCTCCTGAAGGACCTAAAGCATCCACCATATCCTGGACAGTCTGTGGTGCAACATTGTGTTGGTGGATGGAGCGAGACATGATGTCCCTGATGCAATCAATTGTACATAGGTCTGGGGAACAGGCAGGCTAGTCCATAGCATCAATTTTTTCATCTTGCAGAAACTGCTGACCCAATACTGACCCACTGCCAAACCGGTCATGCTGGAGGATGTTGCAGGCAGCAGAACATCTTCCACATCTGTCACGTGCTCCGTGAGAACCCGCTTTTATCTGTGAAGATCACAGGGCACCCGTGGCGAATTTGCCAGCGCCTGCTGGAGGTCATTTTGCTGTGCTCTGGCAGTGCTCCTCCTGTTCCTCCACAAAGATGGAGGTAGCGGTCCTGCTGCTGGGTTGTTGTACTCCTACGGCAACTACCAACATTTCCTGGTAACACCTTTATGCTCTGGACACTACGCTGACAGACACAGCAAATCTTCTTGCCACAGCTCGCATTGATGTGCCATCCTGAATGAGCTGCACTACCTGAGCCCCTTCAGTGGGTTGTAGACTCATGCTACCACTAGAGTGAAAACACTGCCAACATTCACCAGTTTGATTTCACAGTGTGAAAGTGTGATTGACTTAGAGTTACATTGTGTTGTCTAAGTGTTCCCTTTATTTATTCTATATATATACACACACACAGAGAGAGAATGTCTCGATATGTAAACTGTTTGTTTACCATTGTTACTGTGATACATAACCTAAGTGGATTATTTTTGTTTTTTTTTCTTCATGCTGAGACTAGGTTTAAGCTGAATATCTGGGATGTGGGTGGCCAAAAGTCATTGAGATCATACTGGAGGAATTATTTTGAGAGTACAGATGGACTGTTGTGGGTAGTGGACAGCGCTGACAGATTGAGACTGGAGGACTGCCGGAAAGAATTAAGTGCTTTATTACAAGAGGAGGTGAGATGACCAGTATCTGTACTTAAACCGCATCTTACGGAGATTAAAAATATATGGTTAGATTTTTTTAATCAGCACCTTTTAGTTAAAATAAAAGGCCACCTTATTTTTAAATCATGTTACTGAATAAAATGTCATGTGTGGGCTATTATATATATTCATTTATGATTAATGCGTTTCTCTTGAATAGCGATTAGCAGGAGCCACTCTGTTAGTTTTTGCCAACAAACAGGACCTACCTGGTGCTTTATCAAAAGAATCCATTCGAGAGGTGAGATTTGTTACAGGCAGTGTCTTTGTATTTTATTGAAACTCCCTTGCAGTTTGTTGGAATCTGAATATGCTCTTAATGTTCCTAGGTTTTAGCACTTGATGACATTAAGACACATCACTGGTGCATTGTGGGATGTAGTGCTGTCACTGGTGAGAACCTGCTAACAGGCGTGGACTGGCTACTTGATGATATAGCTGCTCGGATCTTTACAGCTGACTGATGGTTAATAAAATAAACTTTTGACCTGCAAACATTCAGTCAGTTTTTTCAAATGTTTAAAATGGGTGTCAAAGTAGCTTTACTACAAGCAGGTAGTGTTTAAAAGGTTAGAGACGCAAGTTTTGTATGCTGTTCAACACCTTTATACGCTGTTTAGCTGCATGAAAATACACATCTGCAACTCTTCCTCAAATCTGGTCTTTTCCAGCTGTTAAGGTTAGAAGTTCTACAGAGGGTGGCTGCTTCAATTAAACACCTTATAATATTCATGAATCTTAACACTTTATGGGGTAGCAAATAACCCTATTTTTTTTTTCTTTTTAGACCTTAATTTTTCAGCTTCTGCCTTTTGTTCAAATTCCATCTCAAAAAGAAACTTTAGAAAATGCTCAAGATTAACGCTTTGCCTTTTTTCATGCCAAATTACACTAGAGCAAAAGTGTTGAGGTACTGGACAAAGAGCCTTGAAGTAAACAATGCTGATTGCCATGACCCAAAACTGTTGCGTGTTAAACATGTCACAGTGGAGTTTCATAAAATTAAGTTTGGAGCTGCATGTGTAAGCTTTACGAAAAACGAATTTTAAAATTTCAATTTAGACAACTGAAAATCCCAAAGACAAGACAAATTCTGGACACACAAGACTACTTGAAACCATTTATTTTACAATCTTCAATTTATAACAAAATAAATATTCAGTTAAACTGATCTAGAACAAGGATTAACATCAGGTTTCAGCCAGTTCAACTTCTCCGATGCAATCTAAGAGTAACCTGAAGGGGAGCAAAAGAAAGGGTCACAAGGAATATCTTATATAGTATTAAATGAGAGAACTTTAACATTTACTGAGGTCAGAGGATACCGATTCAGTCAGATCAATCAGACTGGGGCGGTAAAATTCATCACACCTACTAACACACAATAAACTAAAGAGCCAACAAAGATACAAACCTCGAGTCAGTCATGGAACGATCAGAGACTGGGAGGGAAGAGAAAAAAAAAATTTTTTAAATCAAGCTCTTTAAAAGTAGTTTCACAAATACAATATTTTGAAATTACGCCATTCACTGAGGTCAGAGGATACCGATTCAGTCAGATCATTCAGACTGGGGCGGTAAAATTCATCACACCTAATAAATACATAAGCTGAACACATACCAACTTCTGTATGCTCAAGGGTGCAGAACTGGCATGAAGTCCACTGTAGTCCTGCAAGGAACCAAAATACGTTAACGAACAAAAAGGGAACGGTTTCATGCATCTTTAGATTTGTTTTGAACCACTGCTAAGCAGTTTATTTTATTATGTTAAGTGGCAAGAGACAACACTGAGCTTCTTGTCCAGTGTGCTACCAGCTTTAGACTGTTGGTCAGAGGTTACCGATTCAATCAGATCATTCAGACTGGGGCGGTAACTCACTCATCACACCTACTAGTTACATGCAAGTCAAGCTAAAAAAAAAAATAAAAATAAAAAAAAGGCATACCAGCGTTAGGATATAAGGGTGCAGAACATCATCCACTGCAGTCCTGCAAAAAATAAAATGAAAAATAAATATAGAAACAAGTGTAAAGGAAAACCCCAGATATGCTAAAGCTAGTCCTTCTCAGACTGTTGGTAACCCCAACAAGTCATCCCCTTATTGCCCAGGCAACACCAGTGGGTTCACCTTTTCAGGTTCTGGTGTCGACACAGGGCGTAAGACATGTGCAAGATACATCATAGAAGGACCAGCTGCAATTAAGGGTGTTAGGAACAGAATTCTCACCTGTGAATTCACCATCAGGCGTGCCACCTATAGGTTAAGAGAGAGAACTTCAGATGGGATAGACAAACAATTGCACAGATGCAAATGCAAAATCTGTAATGTCAGCAATAGCTTAGTTTATCAGCACGACTTCAGACGAACGAGACTACAAAAATCATCATACATTACAGAGGAAGTGGAGCACAGACGTACAAATTAACTAGAAACATTTCAAATGGAATTGAATAAGTGCATATTTACCTGTGTAGAGTACTACAGGTTCACAACCTTTTAGGAGAGAAAAAAACAAACAAACGTGGGGGTCAATTCAGATACAAAGAGCACAGTGTAAAATTACAGTTTTCCTGTAACGTCATTAATAAAAAGGTTTCAACAGGATTTCAGACGAACGAGATTCCAAAAAAATAATCATTCGTTACGAAGGAATAGTGCATTACTTAGCGTTTGGGAAGTAAACTTACCAAACATCAAAACGACTTCAGCCACTCCGCCGGGGACTAACACCATAGCCCTGTCAAGAAAAATAATACGGTCTGACCGTGTCATGTAAAAACAAAAGTGTGATGAACAGCCAGTAAGTCTCTCAGGTGTTCGTTACTTTTCACATAGGATCAAAGTGAGCTAAGTATCTTCATCATGGAGACGGAGCAAAGCACTGCATTTAAAATAAGTCATAGTACCTTGTGAGTTGCAGGTCTGTGGTGAAAGCTCACTGTGCTAGCACTAGACACAGATAAAGGGGGATGACCTAAAGAAAAAAAACAAAAAAGGTTGTAACCACAGAAAAGTAACCAGTAGTACAAAAAGGCACTGTACAGTCATACGGTCTGATCATACTTTGGTGACTAGAATGCCATATGACAAGTCTGTCGTCCAGTTATGATATAAAAACTTAAATCACTTCAGACAGCTTAATTTAAACTTAAAATTTTGAACTCAACTTACCAAATCCAATTCCATGACCATCAGATTTTATGTAAAGGGGACCTACAATAAAACAGAATTATTAGTCTAAGCAATAAGGTGGGGACTGGACTCCAGTCATCTGCATTAAGTCAGAACAAAAATGGCAAACATCACTGGTATTCAGACATATGCTTGTCTTTTGAAAATCATCATTTGAAGATGTCCAGTCCAACAGTACCAACAACATTTAGAGAGCTTACCTTAAATTGAACAGATCCTGGTCTACGCATCCCAGCAAATGGCATGGAAACTGCAAAAGACACACACTTTAAGTGCCTGCACTCACAAACAAACACTTAACAGTAAAGCTTGGCACGGTGTGCTAGATGTCCAATGCTACTCAGTTTAGAACAGTTACATCAAAACAATTCAGGAAGAGAGAATTCAGAAGTCATCACAGTAGCAGTGGATGCTATTTACATAGCACACACCATGCGGTTATTTCTTCGGTGTGGTAGGCCATAATTCAGGCCTAAACCATAGTACTTCCTAAAAATCAAATACTAAATTTGTTGATTATAAAAAGAACCCATTGCAAGCATGCAATAATTAACCAGAGCGGTTTAATAGATACATTTATATCTAAAATTAAACAAAAAGTTATATCATGCAAATCAGGGCCATGTGCGTTGCACAAATAAGCATGTATGCTTAAAAATAAATATATACACACACAATACATGTTTGTTGCCGCATTTCATAATGCGATAACCAATAAAATAGTCTGGCCAACAGTTATGAATAGTCGATATCCATGAATTCTTAAAGGAAAGAAATACTAAAATGCACCCTCACCTTCACAGGAGCCAACGTGCTTCATACTCATTGTGGCCAAAACAGCTGCAAGAGAAAACCTTACAGTAAGGACACGTGTTTGTATTTGAAGCTTCCAGAACACGAATAAACGCAGTACGTTTAGAAAAAAAAATTCTGGTCAGTCTCTCATCAGATAAATAAAGTCCAATCACTGTATTTCAGTACAGGTCTGTGAAAGTTATCATCATTGAGAGATCTCGCTGAAGTCATAGCAAATACGATTCAGTTACGCGAGAGTAACATCTAAACTTTGATATTAATGATAAGAATATAAATAATATCAATGCATGAGCCAGGATGGTTTCAGATAGAATCAGCGGCTCGTGGGCAGAGGAATCGTAACCCCTAGAAGTTACCTGCTAGAAGCCTATAGACTGAAATACACGCTTAATGCGCGCTAAGAAAGAAAAAAGGGTGAAATAGAAGTAATCTAATAACCCTTTGTAGGGAAAAGGCGACATAAAACGCTGAATGACTAAACTAGTTACTTTGAGACTAGAGAAAATACTTACCGGAGAAGAAGCTGCTCCAAAATGGACGAAGGGAAGGTCTCGGCGCCTTTTATTCCTGTCACGTAAAATCTACGCCCCCTTTTTACAAACAACCAATCAGGTTATTGGAAAACATTAAAGGCGCCAACATTCATTTCGGTGAAAATTAATAAATCATGCATTTTTTTTAAATAACATTAAAATTTAGATTCAATTAAACAAATGAAATAAAAGTGAAATAAAAGTTTATGTAATTTTCTAAGATAGCAAACATTCGCTTCACAAAAAATCTGTACAAATGTGTTATTCTAGAGCATATAATACACATTCTATATAGAAAACTATTAAATTCAGCATAGTGGGCGCAGATACTGAGAGGCAAAATAATGTATAACACTGTTTAAAGGAATAACACACGTATACGAGCATCACATATAACTGTTTTGTTCCATTTTGATTAGTAATATAAAAAGCAAGCGAAAATCGTAAAGCGTCACACTAGGTTTCCACTAGATGGCATTATACCTGCACCGATACAAGGGAACTGGTAGGCCTACAGTAGATCTGAAGCAGCAAAGCTATTCACTATACATCTAAAGTATGTATATATACTGTGCATAATATGCTCATTTTCTGTATGCATCGATCCATATGACCCACCCTAGTTAACAAACTTTATTAATAGGAGTACATTGCATGGGAAATTGATTAACCATATCAACTACAATGTTTAACAATACTCTTTTGCTAGAATAGAATATGCAGATTTCTTTGTGTTCATATATATATTTTTTAATGCATTACATTGAGATTCACTATATTTCTCTTTTATTTTTATTCCACTGTACAGGACGTTTGTGCATCAGAACATAATCAAGCCAAACAGATTGCTTTGTCTCACTTTTCCTTTTTATTATAAGCACTGCTTTGATGTCACAGTGCAGATAAAGCAAAAAGTTGCAAATAAAAAGTCTCATACATTACATTAGGAAACCGAGTTCAGCAAGTAAATAAGAGACGATAAATAAGACCCAAGATAACAAAAGCCATCTTCACTTCATCTCTTGGCTCAGTTATGTATATACTTCACTGCCAGTGATGTCTGTTGATGACATTAAGAAAAAAAGATCCATGAGCTCCCAGGTTTTTTTAAGAGTTAACCCTTTGGTACATAACCTGTAACACACACTCATCACCAAAGTGCTCTTTTACTGTTCACAGCTCAAAACATTATCACATCAAATAAAAAAGATCTGTCCACGTTGGATATTAATAGCATAGGCCTCATGTTTCCTCACCAGGGAGCAAAGATCAGGTGGACGCCTCTTTAGTTAGCACTGTGATAACAAATTTATACACTGATAAAAAGTTCAAATATTGACCTTTCATGTCAGATTACATAATGATCAGTTTAAAACAAGACCGACGGCTATCAGTTTTATGCAAGAACAACGATGCATATTAAATATTTGAGCACATTTAAGTTCATAAATGAAATTACTCATCAATTTCTAAATACAAATCAGTCTGTTGTACTGTTATCGTAATTCTGCTAAAACACGATTCCTGTTCAATTCAGTTTTGTCTGATGGTGTGGATGAAGAGGAGGTTGATGATATAGGCGTCAGTGTCACACTGTACAGATTGGCAACGAAAGTCTCCCATCCTCGACGGAAAGCTCTGTCCACAGTCTAAAAGCAGAAAAGCAACAATAAATGATAAAGTCAGTTTTTTCAGAAAACAACCATATATCACAGTTAATTAGTAATACGTTTGTTTAGTTCTGCAGGGTCATTGCTCTGACAGAGAAAGAATGTGCCCTTATTAGCTGAACCAGAGGACAGAGTGGAGGTGTTTATTCACATACATTCACTCTAACCAAGGTCACCTTGCGTGCAACTGAAAAGAGTTATTGTCCCTGTATCACATCATCTGTCCTCAAACAGAAAACTAATAGTGGTTTAACAGTTCAAGTAAAGGTCTAATAACACAAGAGGGTGGGAGTAAGGATATGACTATCAGTGTTTAGGTAGAGTGGAGAGATGAGCATGGTATATTGCAGCAATTGTAAACAGTTATGGGGTGATGGACCCTAGCAGTAATAAAACACTGCTTATTCTGCACAATCCAGAAAAAGGAACTTTACCCCACATGCCTCTCTAAAATATCTTCCTCCTTCAGACCACAGAGTAACCGTAGCCCTGCTTGCTCAAGTGACCTTCCAAAAAACCTTCCTTGGGAGTTAAATATTAGGCTATAATTAGATGCTGTAATGATGCATGGAACATTAGAGGCATCACAGTTATGTTCGGGTTTATTCACCATGAAACTAATATCAAAGCAAAATTTAAAAATAAATAATTTATTTTAAAAGCTGGCATAAATGCAAACCAATATTTTCTATTAACTACGGCCATATTTAAAACCAAATCACAAATATGGGAACACATTTGGTTTTTCTAATATTTATAAAATGCCAAACACTTACCCCCAGTTTCAAAGACAAGGCTAGTCCTAGACTAAATTGAATGTTTGAGCTGTCTCAGATGAAAATATCTTGCTCTTACATATCTTAAAACATGTTAGTGTCAATTGTTCTGTCTTAAGATGTGATAAAAGTTCCTTAAATATCTTAATTAAACTAATGCCTAGTCCTGGTTTAAGCTAAGTCCTGTTTGTGAAACCAGGGGCCGGTTGCATAAACTTAGCCATTGTCTTAAGACTTTGTCTAAGAATTAGCCTGATCAACTAAAGTCAGTGTGGTAAGACTGTTGCATAAAATAAGTCTATGGTTGTCTTTAGTTAGACAGTCTTATTCGCAC